>SEYY01021904.1:2500-12500 GCA_009176605.1 Armadillidium nasatum
TTGTATAACTCACCAAATAATAATAATAATGCATTATGAATTGATGTGTCCTAAGGCTACACGCGAAAAGTTATCAAATTTCTCACAATGGTAATATTAAATAAATTTTGTAATTTCCGTTTATATATATATATATATATATATATATATATATTTTATATATATATATATATAATATATATATATATATATATATATATAAAACTTACATGAAATGTTTGAGCTGTATACAAAAATATGCTCATATAAATACCAAAAGTATTGGTCATAAATTAATAAAATTTACTACGAAAAAACCTTGATGTGTTAGAATCATGTTGACATCACAAGTGTTTGGAAGTGATCTCCATAAACATAAGGCATGCCTGCACACGCTTTTCCATGTTATGGAAGGTTGCAGTTAACATAGTGATAGTTGCAGCTTCAATAGCCTGCCTAGTTGCAGCTTCAATAGCCTGCATAGTTGCAGCTTCAATAGCCTGCTAGTTGCAGCTTCAATAGCCTGCCTAGTTGCAGCTTCAATAGCCTGCATAGTTGCAGCTTCAATAGCCTGCATAGTTGCAGCTTCAATAGCCTGCCTAGTTGCAGCTTCAATAGCCTGTCGTATGTTGTCTTCCAGTTGCATGAGAGTATGTAGCTTGTTGCGATACACTTACCTTTCAATTTGTCTATAGGAAGAAATCCTGCAGGGTGAGGTCAGGAGACATTGGTGGCCAAAGTCAATTGGAAATGACCTGATCTTCAAAGGACTCAATTTCATTCATCCTGACGTAGGATGTGTGGCACGTGTCGCCATCCTGCTGAAATTACTACGGAGTTCTTGGTCATCCAAATGTTTACCAACCCATTGAAGATGTTCATATACAAATTTTATTAACTAATGACCAGTACTTTGATATCTAAAGCGTATATCTGGGGCCGAGAGCGAGTGGAACACCCTGTAGTATCTTACAGACATTGATTTAAAAATTTAAAATTTATGAGAACATAGATTTTAACATATCTTTTTTTTTGTATTGAAAATTTTACTGACATTTTTGCCACTTGTCCTCACAATTCGTTATTACAATCTTTGCATGGTACAACAGCAAACATTAGTATAGATTTAGAGCTCTAATTCTATACAGTTAGTATAGAGTTAGAGCTCTTAATTAAATTGTGAAGCATAATGTTATCCCCAGTTTCACGGGTAATTCGATTTCGTCTTGGAGATTATATTTGGCCCATACTACTAAACAGCTTTTCACTCTGAATAGAAGCTGCAACAGAAACAGAGAGATATCTGTAAGTCAATATATGTAAATTAATTGGCAAAATAATCGGCAGAAAATTGACGGTGACGATTATCAAAATATGCTGATTTTCTCGATGACGATTAATCGTCCCATATATATATATATATATATATATATATATATATATATATATATATATATATATATATATATATATATATATATATATATATATATATATATATATATATATATATATATATATATATATATATATATATATATATATATATAAATAGGCCACCGGGAAGACAGTTAGGACAAGTGACTTTATATAAAAAAGGAACGTCTAGAAACATAGCACTTATATTAAAGGTGACCATATTTTTCTGACCAAAAATCGGGACACTTATGAACATTGCCTTGCCCCCCCCCACCCCCCCACAAATACCTTGCCGTAAGGGATTTAAGGGATATATAAAGGTGGGTGATTTTTAATATAAAGAAGAAATACGAATGTTGTTTTCAAAACATGTCATATGTTTTATTAGTTAAGGACATTCTATAAAAATAATAAATAAATACATTTTTGCCTTCTGCTACCACGCGCAGCGCCCTCTGGGGCTGTGGCTGAATAATTTTTGCCAAAATCTCAAAAATCGGAACAAATGTCCGTCCCGATTGACCTTTTAAAAAAAAAATCGGGACACTGCTTAAAAAATAGGGATTGTCTCGAAAAATTCGGACGGATGGTCACTCATACTTATACTCACATTTCAGGGTAGTGTGGGGCCATTTTCCAATCCTTCCCCCAAAGTAAAATTTCAAATTATTCCGAAATGTTTTTCCCGCTACTCCCAAGTTTGAGTTTGTGATAACGTGACAACGAATAATTTTCTCAGCAAAATAGTTATTTTATTTTTTAATGCTCGAGCGTTACCCGTTTTCTGAGATACCGCGTTCATGATCTACGCATATATTAACAACATGTATTTAATATATTTATTTTTACTCACTATTGTTTATATATATATATATATATATATATATATATATATATATATATATATATATATATATATATATATATATATATATATATATATATATATATATATATATATATATATATATATATATATATATATATATATATATATATATATATAGGTGAACCATCCGTCCCGGTTTTATTAGAGGGTAAATAGTATTTTATCCAACTTTTGTTTAAATTAGATAGCAAAAATGTATTTATTTATTTATTTATTTTTTGTAGAATGTCCTTAACTAATAAACCATATATGACTTGTTTTTGAAAACAACAAACGTATTTCTTCTTTATATTAAAAAATCACCCTCCTTTATACATCCCTTAAAACCCTTACGAGCAGGGTATTTGGGGGTGTGGGGTGCAATGTTCAGGAGCGTCCCGATTTTTGATAAGAAAAATATGGTCACCTTAGGTTAGGTGTAATCCATCTCAGAACTGTTACATGGAGTACGCATTACATTGCAATGAAATCGTATAGCAGTTTCCCTGCTGTAAATTATAATGTGGGTAGCTTTTCCCAAAATTCAAAATAAACAAAGAAATGTAAAGGTGAAGTTATTGTAGATTCTTCGGTCCCAAAAGAATGTAGATTGATTTAAATCAATTGACCAATCACAGACTGAAATTAATTGAAATTATTTATTATCGAACCTCTCAGTATACCGTTATGCTTTAAGTTATTATAGATTTGACTACTTAACATTTATTATATTTTGCTACTAATGGATGTTTGTGTGCCATGCTTTTGTATTTAACTCGTTTTTGCATTAACAATATGAACCTTGTCTAGATGCTCCCATTCCATTTTTAGCAACGTGTCTTACCTTACCTAACCTAATCTAGCCTAACTTATCCTAACCTAACCTAACATAAATAAAAACATCCAAAATAAAAAATCAAACGTACTTGGGAGCATCTTCTAGACAAGGACCAAAAATATTAAATAAATATGAACATCGAATATGAATTGATTATAGATTATATATATATATATATATATATATATATATATATATATATATATATATATATATATATATATATATATATATATATATATATATATATATATATATATATATATATATACACACACACACAGAAAAATCACGGTCGTTAATCATTACTGCCACTTTTGGGGCATCGCTTAATTTAAACAAGTTACAAGTGCAGCGAAGTGAACGGAATGACGAAAATGAAATTGATGAACGTAGGCCTACCAACATGTCAACTACCACGTGCTTTATTTAATGTTAACAATATTTCGCCTACCATCGGTTTCATTTTATTGCCAGTGTTTATCGAATTTTAAATTTCAAATTTTTAAAAAAAATTTTATTTTGGTTGTTCTGTCTTATAGAATTATGAAATTACATTCATAAATATTAAAAAAAAAAATGTTAGTTTTATTTGTGCGTATTCTTTTATAAATGGTAGAGTTGGCAACTCTTTCTCTAAAAAAGTGCTGTTTAAATATCTTTGAAAGTGTTGCCATAAAGATTTCCTTCATTATCGGAAAATAAATTCACATTGTTAATTTTATATATATATATATATATATATATATATATATATATATATATATATATATATATATATATATATATATATATATATATATATATATATATATATATATATATATATATATATATATATATATATATATATATATATATATATATATATATATATATATATATATATATATATATATATATATATATATATATATATATATATATATATATATATATATATATATATATATATATATATATATATATAATATATATATATATATATATATATATATATATATATATATATATATATATATATATATTGAGAGAGAGAGAGAATTTTGTCAACAATTTCCGTTTCAGGACTTGCATGAATTGTTTATGAGGTGTTTGTTTGATTTTTATGTCCGACTTTCGAAATAATATTACACCCAAATCACAGTTTAATACCCAAATCTAATTCAGGAGAGTATTACGAGCTCTCATAGCGTATAGACGCTCTGTACTCGTGATTGACTGAAGGGCAGTATTTTGTCTGCCTGGAGGGATGGCAAATGCCCTCGTAGGTGAGGGCCGCTCTCAAAAACAAAAACAAAAAAAATCTAATGTACGTATTTATAGTGCATGTGTAAGCTAAGGAGACCATATTTTTCTGACCAAAAATCGGGACGCTTCTGAACATTGCCTCCCCCCTCCCCCCCAAATACCCTGCTCGTAAGGGTTTTAAGGGATGTATAAAGAAGGGTGATTTTTAGTATAAAGAAGAAATACGTTTGTTGTTTTCAAAAACAAGTCATATGGTTTATAAGTTGAGGACATTCTACAAAAAAAAAAAAAAAAAAAAAAAAAATACATTTTTGCTATCTAATTTAAACAAAAGTTGGATAAAATACTATTATCCATCGCGATTTACCCTCTAAAAAAAAATCGGGACGGATGGTCACCTTAGTGTAAGCGATAGAATGGTTTGGTTTTAATATTTTCTGACTTCCAATGGTAGTTTTTTTCCCCTTTCAATTGGTCAGATTCAAAATATTGTTTTAAATTTTTTTAAAAGCATCAACCTTTTAGGTCTTTTTAATTCAGTGGTATTTTTCAGTTATTTGCTAAAAATAATATATGAAATGGTATTCTGAACAAGTTATGAAATACGAAGTCAAATTTGCTACACCAATCCGGGTTCTGAGCCTGTCTTTAAAATCCCTTGCTTCTAAATCAAAATTATAATCATTAAAATTAGAATTAGAAGTCTGTTGATCAATATAACACAAAAATGAAGAGAAGTATACCTATCGTGGAAGCTTGGGTATATATTTTTATTTAATAGTTTTCAAGTTAAACGCGTACCTGACATAACGTTGGTGAAACGGCCATTAATACTTCGTGAATAGGTACCCTGCAAATATTGTCCTAACGAATCGTTGGGACAAATGCCAAAAATGTCACAACAAATTTTTTTTTCAGATATTTTCTTATTAGAAAATAAATCAGTGAAGCGACTTTCTTATGCTTAACATGTCTTTTTCTCTATTGAAAATTTTACTTTGACATTTTTTGCCACTTGTCCCAACGTTTCGTTAGGACAATTTTTGCAGTGCACTAAACCCAACTCATCCTAACCTGAACAGTCCTAATAACCTCAAACTATTTTAAGTTTGATACATTTCCGATCTTTTATATAGGTTTTAGTAGAGTTTTATGAACAATAATTATCATGAGACTTTATATCAAATAAAACAGGGGACAATTAGTGGGGGAGGGGTGAGTTCTCATTGGAGGTTGTCATATATATATATATATATATATATATATATATATATATATATATATATATATATATATATATATATATATATATATATATATATATATATATATATATATATACCCATTGATCATCAATGCTTAGTTAGGGGATCCTACATGTTTTGGTTGATTAAATTATATAAAATTTTGCTTTGATATATATATATATATATATATATATATATATATATATATATATATATATATATATATATATATATATATATATATATATATATATATATATATATATATGGCAATTCTCTGCCCATTTCATGGGTGTTCCCAGTCATCTCGAGGATTTTGCGATAATTGATTTTAAAGCTTCTTGATGTGGCTTAAGACCCCAAACAGGGATCACGACTACACTTTCGAAGGATTTTTAACATCGCCCCACATTTTTAGAAAAATCATAGGCGCCGTTCGAACCCCTTGGAAAACTTTTGGAATCCCATTCTCCTTATCGATGGGTTTTATGGATACCCTTTTAACCGTATTTAGTGTAGGAAAAGAAAGGAATGAATAATGACATGATTTTTATTATTATTATTATTATTATTATTATTATTTGGGCATGTATATTTTTCCGTTTCATAATAATAATAATAATAATAATAATAATTGGTTATATATCTTCTTTATCGTACGTTCTTTCCTTTATCCTTCCTTTATTCTTTTTTTCTACTTACTCTTTCGTGCTCCTTTCTTTACTCCTTTTTCTTCTCTTTTTCTTTTCTTTTTCTTTTCTTCTCTTTCACTCTACTTCTCATGGATCAGAATCTGTAAGTGAATGAAAGGAAATATGGCGAAGAGTAAATTGTTTTGTAGCACAATTTTAGAATTGGAACCAAGTCCCTCAAAGCAAGAATCATAGGCTACAAAACCAAGGACATCTCCTCAAAATGCGCTGAAAAAATAAATAAATAAATAGAACTAATGTATTGCTAAGTAGAAGAACAGTGTGTAGGGTTTCCAATAAGACCAGAAATAGGGATAGGGCTCCTGAAAACCTATGCACATGATGTGCAGAACTTTAGAAGAAGAAAAAAAAAAGTTTTCCTAAGAGGAAGAAATAGGTCTATGGTTACCAATAAGACTTCAAAAATAGGAACAGGATTTCTTAAAACCTATCCTAAAGATACGCATAACTTAAAAGAAAACAACTTTTTCCTAAAAGGAAGTACGGCGTCTAGGGGTTCTAACAAGAGTCCAAAATAGAGAAAGAACTCCATAAAAACCTAACCTCAAAATGAAGAGAACAAAAACACGAGAAAAGTTTGTCTTGAGTGGAAAAATTTCATAGTTTCCAACAATGCTCTCCAAAATAGGACAGAATTCCGAAAACCTATCCTCAACGATTCACAGAACTAGAAAACATTCTCATTTTTTTTTTTTTTTTTTTATTACAGAACGCCACCACTCGCGGACGTACGGTTTCTCACATAAAATCTAAAATAGGGACAGAGTTTATAAAACTGTACTATGGTACTAAAAAGAACAATGACGCTCAAGGGTGACTAAAATGATGGGGTGAAATTCCCAAGTTTTCCTCTGAAGAGTATGGATAACATCTGCGGGGGGGACGAAGCCCCACTAGGTCTTGTTAAATATTCCCATCATATATATATATATATATATATATATATATATATATATATATATATATATATATATATATATATATATATATATATATATATATATATATATATATATATATATATATATATATATATATATATATATATATATATATATATATATATATATATATATATATATATATATATATATATATATATATATATATATATATATATATATATATATATATATATATATATATATATATATATATATATATATATATATATATAGAGATGTTAAGTAGTAGCTGCTTCAGGATCTGTAACGAAAAATGAATGGTGTGGGATAGTGGCATTGCCACAATTGGTGTGTGCGGGGGTGAGGGTGAGGGCGTGGCGCTCCGCCCGTATTGATTTTGCGCGAGACGCACGTGCAGTGCCACGGTTTCCTTGTGACATGGGCGCTCTAACATATAGTGTTAGAGGGGGGATGCGTCCCCCACGAACCCCCGTGTTTCAAAGATTGGCGCCGAAGATGCGAGAGCGAAGCCAAATTTTGGAGGTAATTGTTGGGGGAGAATGAGATGGGGTTGGAAGCTTTTTTTTGGGGGGGGAAAGGGGAACCGGAGGGTAGGTTTGATCCAGATTGAGAGAAGGGATGCCATGGAGACATAGCATGTTCCCCCCCCCCCAACTTTCCTACATTACCTACTTATTCCCCTAAATCCCCCAACCCCCACTATCCGTATTTTTTCCCATTTTACATTTTTTTTTCTTTTTTTTTTTTGGTAATTTTTTTCTTCCTTGGATACGATTTTCCGTCTATTTATTTTTTTCCTTTTGTATTAAGGTAATTATTATTATTATTATTATTATATTATTATTATTATTATTATTATTATTATTATTATTTTTTTTTTTTTTAATTTTTTTTTTTAAATTTTTTTAATTTTTTTATTATTTTAATAAAATATAATTATATAATATATATAATATATATATATATATATATATATATATATATATATATATATATATATATATATATATATATATATATATATATTATTATATATTATTATTATTATTATTATTATTATTATTATTATTATTATTATTATTATTATTATTATTATTTATTATTATCATTATCGAAATATATATCTTGATCAAAAGTAGTACAGTTGCTTTTACGGTTAATAATGCCTCATTGGTATACAGAAGAACTGGCACTATACAGAAGAGCTGGCACTATTGATCTCAGCTGATGCACGTGCAAGGGTCTGCGGTCCCGGCCTTCAGCTGGCACTGATTTTTTGGGGGGTTGGAGAAAAGCGTTGCGTGCTCCCCTTCTCCCAAACAGGAAGCATCGGTATATATATATATATATATATATATATATATATATATATATATATATATATATATATATATATATATATATATATATATATATATATATATATATATATATATATGTGTGTGTGTGTGTTGTGGGTGGAGGCCATAAGGTTATAGGCATGATCGAGAGTCCCAAAGCCCCCCCCCCCTTAAGAAAAAAATATTTCACGAAATTTTCTCCCTTTTCTCCCCTTCCCCCCCCTCCCACCAATCTTAAAGGTGGGAGTAAGGCGCTTGTATTGAAACTTTATTACAGCATTTCTTTTACTAGATAAAATTGTCTAAAACATAAATATTTTCACTTATAATAATAATAATAATAATAATAAAATTGAAGTTATTTTTTATTATTATTTCAAATATTTTTGTAATCATATTATTATTTTAATAGGTTCCGCCATTTTGAAATTACCTAGTTTAGGTTAGGCTCCGATTCTTTCCAGCTACAACTTTTACTTTGTTCACAGTTATGAAGTTATTAATTATAAAGTATAATGTAAAATAATGGCTGTTGTTGCCTTTTTTTATTTAGGGCTACTAAAACACTGAACAAATTGTCCTAACGAATCGTTGGGACAAGTGGCAAAAAAAGTCACAGTGAGATTTTCAATAGAGAGAAGACATGTTTAAGTAAGAAAAGTCGCTTCACCGATTTATTTTCTAATAAGAAAATAAAAAAAATTTGTGACATTTTTTGTCGCTTGTCCCAACGATTCGTTAGGACAATTTTTGCTTCTATTTTTCATTAACCTCACCTTCGGCGTTGAAGGCATAATTCTAACCAAAAAAATAAAAAATAAAAAAAAAAATAAATAAATATGTTCAAGTTTAATGATAAATTCATCAAAGCACATTTTTGTCACAACATGGTTTATAGTTTTGATAATTGTAAATTATCATTCTCTCCCCTACGTTTCTGCTTTCCATTTTCATTAATCTTTTATTCCATAAAAAAAAAAAAACTGAATAAAAAAACCGTTTTAATTTTCAAATTTTTATTCCATAAAAAAAAAAAAAAAACAATAAAAATAACCGTTTTAATTAAGCCTACACTTTCCATCAACCCTTTTGTGTGTAGGCCTAAGTCTTTTTTGAGTGATTGGTTTATTATATATTGTTTTATCATTTTTTACTCGAAAAGTTCCTTGATTTTGTATATTAAAATCATTATACTCTATGAGTGATGTTATAAAACTCATAAACCATGATGTATATTTTCACATCTTTTACGTTATATATATATATATATATATATATATATATATATATATATATATATATATATATATATATATATATATATATATATATATATATATATATATATATATATATATATATATATATATATATATATATATATATATATATATATATATATATATATATATATATATA
>SEYY01021904.1:17500-30000 GCA_009176605.1 Armadillidium nasatum
TAGTGGGAATTCGATAGGTTAAAATAGATGTTAAAGGTTCCCGAAGAATTTGCTAGTGGGAATTCGATAGGTGAAGATAGATGTTAAAGGTTCCCGGAGAATTTGTTAGTGGGAAGATAACACTGGCAGCAAATAACGTCTAAAATCTTAAGAATTAACAGAATAAAAAATGTTGGTAGCTTTTTATTGCCAGACCAAATAAAACAATATTTTAAGACTAATAACATATAAACACCATACAATTGAATTAATGAGCCAAGTAACAAAGAAATTTTTAATTAGTGTTGGCAAGAATAAAAAATAAATTTTGTGATATAATATATATATATATATATATATATATATATATATATATATATATATATATATATATATATATATATATATATATATATATATATATATATATATATATATATATATATGGCCCTAATTAATGAAAAAATAGAATTCGTTAATGAAATATGAATAAAATATTTAGTAATATATGAACAATGAGAAACATCACTACTGATAGTTTAAAAGATGGACTGTGACCACCTACCGATAAGAATGGTATAATAAAATTGATGATCGAAATTATATTCCTTAGAATGGTATAATAAAATTGATGGTCGAAATTATTAGGAATTACCATGAAACTACCGGAAATAAAGTCAGAGAAAATAATAAGTACATAATCGATAAAACAATAAAAGCAAGTGTAGAAATCAAAACTGTGCCAGACAATATATATAAGGTGATAAAGTCTGCTAACATTTTCGCAGATCAAATATTCATTAATCATCGAAGTTTAAAGTTTGCTATATGGGAATCGATCCATATATATATATATATATATATATATATATATATATATATATATATATATATATATATATATATATATATATATATATATATATATATATATATATATATATATATATAGTATATTTTTCTTAACTAATTTGCAGAAAAAGTTCAATCTGCAAATTCTGAAACAGAGTCATTATCAAACGGATATTTCAGTACTCACATGGGAGATATTCAGCCTGTTTATACGATAGCCAAGGATTCAACTGTAGAAGCCAATCATAGTGCCAAGAATAGTATACTAGTACCTTTAACTGTGGCTGTCATCCAGTCTCCTTCAAACGCCATTGAGCCCTTAAATGGTTCGATTCTGCTTCAGAGATCAGCAGATCTTTACCACAATCATTCTAAGATTGTCGATCTCAGTACATCCGCGCAGGAAAATTTGCAAATAGAGGAAAATAAACAGTTTCACTTACACCAGCAACATCACCACCACCGCCAACTACCACAGCACTTACACCACAAATCAAATGATAAGGAACACGTCAAAAACGCTAAATCGGAATGCCCCAATTTTGTATGTCCAGTTTGTCAAGAAAGTTTTAAATCCAAAAGATCTTTTAATTCTCATATATTAGTCCATTGTCAGGTAGTGTGATCTTGATATATATATATATATATATATATATATATATATATATATATATATATATATATATATATATATATATATATATATATATATATATATATATATATATATATATATATATATATATATATATATATATATATATATATATATATATATATATATATATATATATATATATATATATATATATATATATATATATATATATATATATATATATATATATATATATATATATATATATATATATATATATACTTTATTCCTATTCTCTTCTTTGAAAAAAATGTTATAACTCCATATTCCAGCTTGTCAAAAGTCCTTCAGCTTCAACAAAGAGAAGTGCCCCCGAAGTTTCTCACAATTCTTCATCTAAGAGAACCGCAGAAGAGGTAAATAAATGAGTTTTTTTTTAAAAAAATGTTATGGAACTAGAGGAGAAGTTATATGTTGCTTTTTTATGAATAAATGTTAATTTATTCATTTAATTTTACTATAAATATATTTTCTTACTTAAAAGTTAAGATGTGTGATTCATATTTATTTCTGTCAACTCTCTTTGCCTTTTTCAGAAAGATTAATGATCATATATGTATCATTTCTTTTGCAGATGGAGTATGGTACCACTGTCGATAATAAATTAGATATTACTGATACCTCCATGCCCTTAGATCTTAGCTGCAAGAATCTGGATTCTTGTAATTTGGATACTACCAATCCATATATTGCTTCGGAGTCTTTTAACAGTAGGCATTCTGGAGTTAATAAAAATAATTTATCTTTGTCCGCTGAATCTGAGCCGGAATTTTATTCCCCAGAGCCTTCTCTTTCTGAACAGCAACGTATACCGGATCACCTCAATTCCTTTGACATGCAAAATCAGTCATTATTCTCCGATCGGTCACATGCTGAAGACGAAACAGATAACCTTGTTAACGAGGCTCTTGAACATGAAAAAGCCTTTTTTGATAATTCTCAAAATGAACATTTTTTGAGTGAGGACTCAACCGGATTAGACCCTCCTCCCCATCTTCCTTTGGTCAATTCTGGTGGTTCTACGAGAAAAATAAAAGTGTGCAGTGATGATGGCCCTCCGATGGTGTATAAAGTAAAATTTTATTCTGAACAGGTATATGACAATAGTTAATGGAGTTTTCTGAATTTCAAATTTTATTGTTGTTTTATTACTGCTGATGGGCATTTAATTTGGTTTTTATTAGCTGTTTAAATAATTATCAGTGCGTCTGTGATATAATTATTGTGCATTTACTAAATGATGATTATCATTACATATTTAAATACCTATAACTTTTACATTTGTTATAAAACTTTTCCAGATATTTATATCAAGAATACTTGGGTTAAATGAAGAGACCGGAGATAAGATTGAGCTCTACAAGTGCTATTTATGTAACTTCTCGTTCCCTTCAGTTTCGCGATTACAAGCCCATCTTTTGGTTCATAAGCAAAGATTTGTTTGTAGAAAGTGCAATATCTCCTGTGACTCTAGAATTCAATTTTCACAACATGTGCAAAAGGAACACGTTTCAAAGGATCTGGCAAGGTAATATAGAAAAGATATGATAAAAATTTATTGCACTAATTTACTGGCAATAATATCAATTATCGAATTGTTTATTATTATTATTATTATTATTATTATTATTATTATTGTTGTTTTTTGACTACATAATTTTTAAAATTTAATTGCATATTCATAAGTGGAATTTAAAATCTTGAATTTTCTTTTTCTTTAGAGAGTCGAATCGTCTTCAAATTGACGTATCATCTGACACAAGCAATGCCGAAAACACTGTTACAGTAGCAGCTCTTTTATCAGCCTTGCATGGTAATTCTCTCGACAGAAAGTCAGTGACTTCGGAGGACGAGAATGAGAGAAAAGCAAATGTTCAGCAAGAGGATGAGGAAGAAGAAAAGAGTGAAGAATCACTTCCTGCTTCTCCTTCTTCGGAAACTCCAATGGAAATAGTTTCAGAAAGTATGGAAACAAGCATCCACGGAAACGCAGGAAAAACAGGAACCGCAGAAGGAGATATGTTTAAGATGTTTTCTTGTCGATATTGTGGTAAAAAATTTGATCGAGCTTTTTCTTGCAATCGCCATGAAAGAGTTCACACTGGTTATAAGCCTTGTTTTTGCCGAATATGTGGAAGAGGATTTTCAGAACCTCGCAATCTACGACACCATGTGATTCGTTTTCATAGTGATGGGTCTTTACGCCATCTTATTAAAAGAGATAGAAGAAAAAGGAAAGACGAGGAGCCCCACTCTGAGATCCCTTCAAATTCTGATTTCTCTACTAAAGGAATTCTTAAAGAATGTGGAAACAAAGAATTAACAAATGGAATGTTCTCAAATTATGTTGTAAATCGCCATGAAAATTCGGGTGTTTGCCTAAATAATAATATTGTATCCTATTCATCTGTTCACAATGGTGTGGTTGTAAATTCATTTTCCCCTGAGCAGAATGGCAGTAATGGATCCAATACCTTGAATACATACACTTCAAATCTTACTAAAATATTTGCTGCATCCTTAGACAGTAAGTTTGTTTCTCCCGTTTGTTAACATGGAATATAGAAATATAAAGCTTAGAATATTGTACTTATAATATTTTCTCTGTGTAAATTACTTGTGAAAAGTTGGCTCTGTATATTTTTAATTAGTTAATAATAGTAAATAATCCACTCAGTGTATAACATTCCTTAGTCTATGTGAATGCTTTTTGATTTTTTAGATTCTCCCAGAAATAGAATTACTGAAGTCTCCAATGCTGTACCGGAATTTAAAAGTGCAATATGTACCACAGAAACAAAGTCACAAGAATTAAACGAAGCTCTGATATCTGAGAAGAACGATACCTCGGAACTCTTGGAGCCTGGTGAAATTCGTTTAAATAAACGTGCCAAAGTTGTCGGTGACGGAGAAACAGGAAGGAGGTTAATTCTCGCAGAAGATTCGGATGACGGTTCGGATCATTCACCGCAGTTCTCGTCCTATGCACCACGGTATTTTAAAGTTTTATTGAAATGATTTTAATTATTTGTAATATTTTTTTACGAGAGTCCTTGATAATAATGTATCAAAGTATTTAAAATTCGCTTTTTTTTTGTTTAGCCTCGCTCATTCATGTACTTCACAAATTTTATTCAAGTTTATACTCATTTTCTGTTATAAATCTTAATATCGGTTGTATTTATCGTTAGCTTCACAGTATACCACCATTTTCTATAACAACTTGCATCAAATTCAAAGATCTGTTTTGTCCATGCTCTTAGGTAACAAGCTTTTATATAATTTACAATATCTCTTATTGTGCATTCATCAAGTAATATTCATACTTCATTTTTAGCCAGCTCAGTAAACTTAACAACTACTCAGATTGTATAACAGATCTGTTTAATATATATGACATATCTTTTTCATTTGTAAGTGTTTAACTTAAAGGCATTCAAATTTATATGATGTATGCCTTATTTAAAAGGTATCTTGTCTCTCAAATAGCCCTAAGACTTAACTTCATACCAACAACCAGCTTTGCTGACCTACTTTGTATAGTATATAAATTAAATAGCCATATTAGTTAGTTTTGAATTCGAAATTATATGTTTTTAAGTGTCCTAATTATTTCACTGAAAAAGTTACTTTTACTTTTAATATGGAACTTTTTTTTTACAGGTTAAACATTGTTCAAGAACCCGTTAAAAGAGATACTTTAGTTCCTATCACAGACGACATTGGTCGAACTTTTTACGAATGTCCCTATTGTTTCAAGTTCTTTGGCAGCACATCAGATTTAAATAGGCATCTAGACTTTCATGAAGGTATGAGGATTTTGTTTTATTATTATTATTATTATTATTATTGGACGAATTCGTCCCCTTAGAAGCCCATTTCAATAATGTATTGATACATATAAAATATACGATTTTGTATATATAGCTTTCTAACTGGAAAAATGAATAAAGATTAAAGATTATTATTATTATTATTATAATTATTATTATTATTATTATTACTACTACTACTACTACTACTACTACTACTCTTGTTACCAATAGGTTAACGAAAACGAATCTTTAATTTATTTGTAAATATTTACCAGGTGCAGAGAACTACCACCTGTGTTTCTATTTTTAATTAATTACTATTACAATCGGGAGGGGAGCGGATAGAGGGGGGCGGTTTGAAAGTTGTTCATATTGGATTGTACAATAGCATCAACATAAGTGAGATAAAAATAAAGAGGCATTGACCTGCCCAATAAGAAATTGATTCGTTGTTATATTAGTCTAGAAGTAGAATGTTAGAGGAATGAGAAACGAAGTTAGAATTCATTCTACGATCTTATATAGTTAAAACATAATTCTTTATTTTTTATTTGGGTTTTTATAATTATTGATAATAGTATTAAGGTTAAATTTAATTGCTAAATACCTTCCCTACTACTACATTTTTTATTTGGGTTTTATAAGTATTGATAATAGTTATTAGGTTAAATTTAATTGCCAAATACCTTCCCTACTTCTTCATTTCGTCTAAGTTCCTATCATTTTGGTTACTTCTAGAATGAATGTTGATATAGTTTTTTCATCTTTTATTTATTTATGTTCGTATTGTATTTGTAATTATACAAATGTTAGTAGCCATAGTCAGACATCAACTGAACCACTCTTTCAATATCTAAATTCAGAAATTTGTATTAATTCTCTTATTAATTTTTTATTACCACTGAAAATCTATTTCATTATATATATATATATATATATATATATATATATATATATATATATATATATATATATATATATATATATATATATATATATATATATATATATATATATATATATATATATATATATATATGCAGATTTACGACCGTATGACTGTGAATATTGTGAATATTCTGCTCGTACGAACAGCCAGTTAAAAGTTCATAAACTGAGGCATGAAGGTAAGTTGTTTTTCAAATCAATCCATTTTGAATCCTAAATTCTCTTACTACTGTTTGCATTGTAGTGAAAACCAATGCTAGAGTATTTTATTGACTTTTTTCTTATTATTTAAATAAATTTAATTGCAAATACCTTCCCTGCTACTTCATTTCGTCTAAGTTCCTATCATTTTGGTTACTCCTTGAATGAATTTTGATATAGTCATTTTATCTTTTATTTATTTATGTTCTTAAATATGTTAAGGTGTGATGAGGGTTAAGGAGTTGAAAAGTACTGTATGAGTGGGAGTAATTTTTGTTGGTAGAGGTTAAAGTTGTAGTTGGACCCTATCAGTAAAAATCTGATTATGAATTTATGAACAGTGAAATTTGGAAGAGTATCAACAAAACTTACTAAAGTTACAAAACGTTGCAAAATAAGTATTTCAGTTCTACATTCCTGTATATTTCATTCAAGCTAAATAATACTTTGTAAATGTTAAGGGTCCTCGAAAGGCATAATTGCTGCTCCTAACTTCTCAGCTGCGTAAGGGAGGGTACTTGGGTACCTTTATTGTCTCCTTGGAGGATCACTTCTTATATCGATTACAACACGAAAAATAGCAAAATAAAATATATCACCCTATTAAATGAAACTAGCATTGATGATATGCTTTCTTTAATAAAATTTTAATTGCAGGTATTAAGCAGTTTACATGTGATGTTTGCAACTATAATGGTGTAACACAGAGTGATCTCAATAGGCATAAGAAAACACAATCTCATATCGCCCGAAGTCAAAATATTTGTTCTATGTGTGGTCTTGGTTTCTACTCTGCCTCACAAAAACAGGTTTGCGCATACTTTGTTATATATATATATATATATATTTGATGATATTTTTTTTATGACTTTTGAAACATTTTTTTAAATTTTAATACTTTTTACTTTTTATTTTATTAAAATTCTTTGCTGTCTGATTTATAGAGAAAGTAAAGTGTCATATTTGAATAATGAAGGTATTTTAACATGGCAGTTCATGACATTGGACCTCTTTTTTTTTTTTTTTTTTCATTTTTTTTTATATCATTGGCTAAGATTTATTTACTGATAAAAAAATAATAACTAAATATTTATAACTTAACAAGCACTAAAACTATGGAAAAAACTTTCATTTGGTAAACATGGAACATAATCTATGGAGAGAACTTTCAGTTGGTAAATATGGGACAATCTATAGAGAAAACCTTCAATTTGTAAATATGGGACAGAATCTATGGGGAAAACTTTCAGTTGGTGAATATGAAACAATCTATGGAGAAAACTTTCAATTGGTAAATATGGGACAATCTATAGAGAAAACTTTCAATTTGTAAATATGAGACAGAATCTATGGAGAAAACTTTCAGTTTTTAAACATGGAACAGAATCTGTGGAGAAAAACTTTCAATTGGTAAACATACAACAGAATCTATGGAGAAAACTTTCAATTGATAAACATGGAACAGAATCTATGGAGAAAACTTTCAATTGGTAAACATGGAACAGAATCTATGGAGAAAACTTTCAATTGGTAAACATGGAACAGAATCTATGGAGAAAACTTTCAGTTGGTAACATGGAACAGAATCGGTTATTTGGAAAATTTGAAGAAACTATAAAGTTTAATGCTTCGTAACTGAATTCAATAGATTTAATTCTGATATAATATTACATTTATTACATAATATCGAAATTTTAAAGTTTCTTAGATATATACACAATGGTTGTCAGAAATTATCTAATAATTATGATATTTCAAAAGCACGAAAAGGATTTTTTCTTTTAAATGCGAAATATAATTGTTAGTCTTTTTCTGGCAACCATGCATTTCTTACCCAATTCTCTCAAATGCAAATTATTAGACTTCTGACAACCATGCATTTCTTAGCCAATACCTAATATATTACGTTATCGAAATCGTAAATTCTAAAATAAATCTTAATTTTTTTAAACATTTGCTATTATTGTTATTTACTGATTTATTTTAATCTTTAATTGAAAATTAGCTAAAGAGATTTTGAAGATTATGTACATTTATTTATGCTATTGACATTATGTTAAAAATAGAGCTGAAAAGTACTTGTACTTTCTATTTAAATACTGTATTTGGCACATGAACCCAAGCTTTTTATATATATATATATATATATATATATATATATATATATATATATATATATATATATATATATATATATATATATATATATATATATATATATATATATATATATATATATATATATATATATATATATATATATATATATATATATCGGTATCGGTATATATTATATATCGGTATATTTTCAGTATCGGTATCGGCAAAATTTTTGGATAAGAGTAAAGCATCGGTATCGGTAGTAGTATCGGCACATTTTTAGGTATCGGTATCGGTAAAAATTTTGGTATCGCTCCATCCCTAATATACATATATGTATATATATTTCAGATACATATTGCCAAATGTCATTCAGATCCAGAAATGGAAGGTGCTTCGTCATTACTCCAAATGAGTCTGGGTATTCCTCCTTCTTCTGCCATTAATACATCTATGAACATCTTCATAAGTTCAGATATTACATCTCATAACGTTTCCAATTCCTCTACTCATTTCTCGAACGAGATTTCTTGTGTTGAACAGGAAAGAGAAGATAGTAACAGCGGTAATAATGAATCTGACAATATTGATGACTTACCTCCTTTCGTTCCAAAATCTAATCCGGTAATTAATAATACTTCTGGATTTGTAAATGAAGAAGTAGAAATCGATGCATCTTCAGATAAGTTTTTAACAAATCAGCCACTTAATGTTGAAACCTAATTTTTCCATTTATAACACTGAAACATAAAGTAAGATATTTTTCCTTTTATTACGTTGAAATCTAACTTAATGTATAACACTTTTATGACTTTGAATTCTAACTTTAAAGTGAGACATTTTCTTTTTATTAAGTTGAAATCTAACTTAATGTAAGACATTTTCAGTATATTTAAAAGCTTCAGATATGTTCTTGTTTAATCAGCTATTCTGCTAAATTTCACAGCTTAAATATGGAAGAAATCTTTTCTTTTACTATAAAAGTTCAAATAAGTTCTTGACAAATCAATAACTTAGCGTTTAGTTTTCCAAGAAAATTTTATCTTTTATCATACTTCAGACAATGTTTGACAAATCAATCACTTAATATTTAAAATATAAGATGAATGGGAAAAATTTTTTCTTATGTATTTGTAAATATAAGAGTATAAAATTCTTCAAACAAGCTTTTGACTAAAAAAAAAAAAAAAAATTCTTAATATTGACAGATAAAAATTATTTTTATTATAATTGTCATTTATTTCTTAAGTAATGCCATCAACAAATTAAAATTTTTGTTCTAGTATAAGAAATGATTTTTTGTAAAATTAGATATGCTTGCAAACAAAGTGAAGATATATTGAAATAATGAAATCGAGTAGCAGGTTTGGCTGCTTGAAATAATGATGTAGGCTATTACTCCCCAAATTCAAATAAATAAACGAACGCGACTGTTAATGATATTCAAATTAACCTCTCGTGATTAAAAAAAATGATAGATTTAAATTATATATATATATATATATATATATATATATATATATATATATATATATATATATATATATATATATATATATATATATATATATATATATATATATATATATATATATATATATATATATATGATGTACCGGGTCCACTTTTAAAGCAGAGTCAGGAGTCTAAATTCAATTTCGAGTGGCAAATTACTTTTGTAATAAAAATATAAATTATGATTATATATATTATATAATTATTATTATTATTATTATTATTTTTTATCATATGATAATAATTAATAATAATTTTAAAATTTTAAAATCACAAAGAGAAACGGAAATTTAGGTAGTATATGGAAAACAGATTTAAGTAAAAAAAAAATATATAATAATAATAAATTACATAATTTAACATTTTTAATTCTATAAATTAATAATTAAAAGTTATTTTTCCTCTTAATCATTTTTGTTATAGGAAAATAATGGTACTAGATTAAAACAAAATAGAGAGTACTTAAGCAAAATGCAGAATCCCTCAGGGTAGCATCTTCAGACAGTTTTAGGAAGTCTTTTATGATCTTTTTTCTGGTTCTATGAAAATTTTTTTTTTTTTTTTTTTTTTTTTTTTTTTTTTGAGAGCGGACCTCACAGACGTGGGCATATGCCGTCCTTCCAGGCAGACAAAATACTGCCCTCAGGCCACCATGAGAGCTCGTTATGCTCTCCATGTTGATTGTGTACTTTGTTTTCCGATCTAAACTTTAGGTAGGTTCCCTGTTTAAATTGTTTAGTAAGTTCACTAGTCACTAGTTCACTAGTCAAACGATCAGAGACCTTTGATTTAAATATTTCACTTATTGAAGCGAATTATGGCTTCATCACAAGATATCCTTTAAAAGATCTACCCCAACCTTCCCCCTCACTAAAAGATCTACCCCAACCTTCCCCCTCACTAAAAGATCTACCCCAACCTCCCCCTCACTAAAAGATACCCCACCTTCCCCCTCACTAAAAGATCTACCCCAACCTTCCCCCTCACTAAAAGATCTACCCCAACCTTCCCCCTCACTAAAAGATCTACCCCAACCTTCCCCCTCACTAAAAGATCTACCCCAACCTTCCCCCTCACTAAAAGATCTACCCCAACCTGCCCCCTCACTTAACCATGAATAGGATCAAATTCGAATAAGCAGCTTCACATATAATTTGCGTATTATATTTTGACCAATAATTGACTTAAAATTTAAATATTAAGCATATTAGAGGTAAGCATATAAACCCATGGTACCTTTAAACCCACTTGGGAATAAGAATTAGGATTATATCGAAGATTCATTTGCGTATTGATGATGAAATAGGCGCGTGGTCAAAAAAAGATTGTTGCATATTGATGATGAAATAGACGAGTGGTCAAAAGTTGATTTAATTTTATTTTCAAATATTTAATCCTTGTTTGTTTACAAAAAAAAAAGGGAATTTTAAACTTACATTTGAAGAACTTAGTAGAAGAAAAGAGGACATCTCAACTGTTATTTTTTAATGTGGAACAACAACAATTCTACAATAAAATTGTAGAATTTTGTTGTTCCACCAATCATGTTAGGTGCGCATGCTTTCCCCCCCCCCAGGCGATTCAGTGCACGTTAAATTTATACAGTATTTAATTACATAAAATTAGCATAAAAGAAAAAGAAAAATTCCAAGATAAATATGTAAAAAAAATTCCAGCACTTATTTTTTATCTTATTTTTGTACTCGGCAAAATTCGATCTAGTCCAGAATTCCATTCTACGTGTCTCTGACCCTGTACATCACTGATATATATATATATATATATATATATATATATATATATATATATATATATATATATATATATATATATATATATATATATATATATATATATATATATATATATATATATATATATATATATATATATATTTCGCTAGGCATTTCTGGAACTTGAATATTTTGTAATTTGGGATTAAAATAAGTTTGCTGAATCCAATTCTTTTGGTCCATTTGATTAAATTATTTATTTTCTCTATTAATAAAAAAAAAAAAAAATAGGTGCAAACAAGGGAATATATTTGTTATTGCTTTAATATCCTATTCACTTGTTTGATTTTGCAAGGAAAAACCCATCGAAATATAAATATTTTAAAAATATAAAAATTTAATTGTTTTATCTTCATTATAGTTATACATTGGGTAAATAACGAGTATATTTTTTAAATTGTTTGAAATCCATTTCAAACAAACGTGCCATTTGGTTATTTTTTTTTATATATATTCTTTAAGATTATAATTACTATTTTAATCGAAGGTTAAAAAGAATATTTTTTAGGTTATTTTATTATTGTTAAATTATAATTATATTTTTATAATATTTTTAAAATTTTTACCACGTCCGCATCCAAGAAGTTTAAAAAAAATTTTTTTTTTATTAAAGATACTTCTATTTTCGTATGTTATTAT
>SEYY01021904.1:35000-37500 GCA_009176605.1 Armadillidium nasatum
AACTATTAACTTACTAATATCATGATATCAATTATCTTTATAAGTTGTGTTTGGTAATCATTATTATCAAAAGCTTTCAATATCTTTATGATTCCCCACATTGGACAAGAATTATATTTCAAAAGTTGTGCTTGGTAATCATTATTATCAAAAGCTTTCAGTATTATCATTCCCCACATTGGAAAGAATTTGTATTTCAAAATTTAAAAAAAAAAAAAATATTACTCAAATTTATTTGTAAAACTTATCAAAAGAAAATGACAATACATACAATCCTAAAACAAAATTTTCTACCGTTACTTAAACCTAAAAGACTATTTCTTATTGGTAGTAACATACTTTTGGAACAACTGATTTGCCCTTCGTTAAATCAATCCCTCTATACCTTATACCACTTGGGCATTACCATTTTTTAAAGCATAAAACCCTTGGGCATAATTTTCTCAGCGTTCTATCATAGCGCAATATTGTGTTTATAAATTAGAAAGTAAATGTATTATTATTATTATTATTTTTATTCTTATTATTTTTATTATTATTATTATTATTATTATTGTGATATAGTTTTTAATATTTACCATTGTTATTGAGTTTTAACCTAGCATTCATTAAAGCCTTGTAGATTTACGGGTATGAATACATAAATTATTATTATTATTATTATTATTATAGAATTTTGTATAAATCTTAACAGGGTTACGTGAACAAAATGTGACAATATTGCAATATACTAATTTTAAAATATAATTAACCTGAGTTTTTTTTTTTATCTTATACTTGTTATTTGTTTAATTTTTCCAGACAAATATTTTGTTATCCCACATTGTGTTAATAAACTAAGGGCGAAGTTTTCTAATTTATTTTGTTAATTAAACACCAGATTGTATGGTGCTTTCTTTAATATTTTATTATGAGAGAATAAAATTAAGAATATAAGGTGTTTCTTTTGTCTTTTTTTTTTTTTTAAGTAAGATTTAACTTCTTTTTGTGCATACGGAGTTTTTGTTTATGATTTTGCTATATTTACATTATCAGTGTTTCAGACGAGCAAAATGGTTAAGTTTTTAGTTAAATGAATGGAATGAATAATAGTTATGTTTCGGTGACATTGTTTGAAACATTCGGAGATGTCGTATTTTAACAAACTAGAATGTAAAGAGTTTCGCATATGAAATGCACGTTCTAATGCGAATTTGGGATTACTGATACCGATAAAAAATATCCGTATATCCACATTCAATTTCCTGTATTCTGATTTTAAACTTTTTCCATTCTTATGACACCAAACTGTGTACGTCTATTTCCCGAACGAGATAATTCTTCAGATTAAAAAAAAAAAGTTAAAAGAAAGTTGTTCACATTTCGAGATTTTGGTTATACAATATTAATTCATTGTTTATTAACATTCCTTTAATATCATCATATAGTTAGATATTGAAACATAGTTATAAACAAAAAGGAAAATAAATTATTTTCGTTATGAAGTTAAATTTTTTAATTAAACTTTTTTCATATGGAAGTGGTGTTTATTTTTTTATTTTATTTTATTTTATTTTTTTGAGCGGACCTCGCCTTATATGCCGTCCTTACACTGCAAAAATTGTCCTAACGAATCGTTGGGACAAGTGGCAAAAATGTCACAGTAAAATTTTCAATAAAGAAAAGACATGTAAAGCATAAGAAAGTCGCTTCACAGATTTATTTTCTTATAAGGAAATAATTGAAAAAAATTTGTTGTGACATTTTTGTCACTTGCCCCAACAATTCGTTAGGACAATTTTTGCAGTGTAGGCAGACAAAATACTGCTCTTCAGGCCATCACGAGTTCAGAGCAAGGAAACCACCCACACGCTATGAGAGCTCGCGATGCTCTCCTATATGGAAATGGTGTTTCATGAGAACTCGTTTACCTCTTTTTACGTTTTCGAGTTCTCAAAATTTATCGAGTCTGAAAGTCTGTCATGCTACTTTTAAAAGCCTAATTTATCACTGCAAAATTAGATTAAGGATTATACTATGATCAAACTCTGTTGTATCAGTCAAACCCTGTCTAAAATTAGGATCTTCCTCTTGACATTGTAACCTTTAGATTATCCTTCAAACTCATTTTAAAGATCAAAGCATGTCTCTCCGAGCGGGAGGATAAGAACGTTTCATGTGTTCCAATTATATTCAGCTTCATACACTTCTCCACTCAACAATAAGTGGTTCAAAAGTCAATCTACTGACCGTTTACTATTGTAGTTCCTAATTTCCTACCTCCAAATATTTTCTCTTCTAGTCAGTTGTCACAGATCTAAGATAAAGATAACCCTTATTATCCTTTCTGCCTCTATCTATGCAACCTTAAACTTCCTTCATGAAACAAGATGCCCCTCGACCAAGTTAAGTTAAAAGTTTCATTCTAGTCTCAATTGAACGCTGTAAATCTATACAATCTTCACCAAGAAACCCAAATACAAAGAGAGAATTGTTTTGAGGTAATTTTTCAGCATCATAC
>SEYY01021904.1:87500-100000 GCA_009176605.1 Armadillidium nasatum
GATAATGATAATAATAATAATAATAATATTAATGATAATAATAATAATAATAATATTAATATAATAATAATAATAATAATAATGATAATAATAATAAAAATAATATGACAATTCTAAGAAATCATAATAATTATAATGATGATAATAATAATAATGATAATAATAATAATAATAATAATAATAATAATAATAATAATAATAATAATAATATTGATAATAATAATAATAATACGTTAATTCTACGAAATTATTTATACTCTCATTAAACTTTCAGAGGCATCGACTCGACTATATTTAAACCTTTGATTAAAATAATAAAATATTTAAAAAAAAAATAATTATTACATATTAACAAAATAAGAAAAAGAAACCTTAGCATGTTAATATAATTCACATTAACATTAAAATAAAAGAAAGCAGAAAAATTCCAAGCCATCAATTAATTAATTAATTAACTTGAAAAAAAGAAAAAAAGGATAAGAAAAAAGAAAGAAAGAAAACCTCTCTTAAATCGTTAATCAACCTTCCGGGAATAATAACGTAATTACAACCTCAACCAATAATTGAAAAGAAAACTATTTATTACGAGATAAAGAAAGTAGATCGAGAGAAAGTGAAGGTTATTATTATTTCTTAATTGATTTTTTTTAAAGGATTATTTAGATAAAAAAAACAAAAAAACTTCTATTTCAGTATTTAATATTGATGAGCATATCAAAGAAGGAATTAAAATAATAATAATGATAATAATATTAATAATAATAATAATAAAATAATAATAATAATAATAATAATAATAATAATAATAATAATATAATAATAATAATAATAATAATAATAATAATAATAATAATAATAATAATAATAATAATAATAATAATAATAATAATATAATAATAATAATAATAATAATAATAATAATAATAATTATAATATCAATAATGATATTAATTACAATGCAGGTTGTCGTAGTCCTTTATTTACTACTACTACTACTACCACCACTACTACTACTACTACTACTACTACCACTACTACTACTACTACTACTACTACTAATAATAATAATAATAATAATAATTATAAAAAAAATATAAATATATTTTTGTGAAAATGTTGAACCTCAATTTCTCTTCAATATACTATTTTAAGTACCCAATTTCACGATAAAAAAATTTGATTTAGATCACTTGAAAAATGTTCTAAGATCTTTTTTTTTTTTCAATCAGATTAACTTGAAAGTAAAAGTCTCAGTACATTACTGAGAGGCTTATATATATATATATATATATATATATATATATATATATATATATATATATATATATATATATATATATATATATATATATATATATATATATATATATATATATATATATATATATATATATATATATATATATATATATATATATATATATATATATATATATATATATATATATATATATATATATATATATATATATATATATATATATATATATATATATATATATATATATATATATATATATATATATATATATATATATATATATATATATATATATATATATATATATATATATATATATATATATATATATATATATATATATATATATATATATATATATATATATATATATATATATATATATATATATATATATATATATATATATATATATATTATATATATATCAGTATAGTGACCGAAGATTTGAAAGTGAAAAGTTTTCATAGTTTTGTCACGTACAACATTAATAACATTTGTATTGGTACGTCTCTTCACCACAGTCTTGTCGAATGTTTTTGAAACTCTTTTTAATTAAGTGAATGTATCACTTTCATAAGATTTTTTTTTAAAGAGAATATTTGATATGATTTTATATTTCAACCTTTTTCTTCTTCTTCTTCTTTTTCTTCTTATTCTTTGCTTTTTCTTCTTCTTCTTTTTCTTTTCATTTTCTTTTCATTTTTCCTTTTTCTTTTTCATCTTCTTCTTCTTCTTTTCTTTTTTTCTTCTTTTTCTTCGTCATTATTATTATTATTATTATTATTATTATTATTATTATTATTATTATTATTATTATTATTATTATTATTATTATTATCCTACTGCGTATTATTAATATTTTTAATTAAAAAATTATATAAACTCGTTTTCCATTAAACGAAAGAGATTCTCATGTATGCATTTCTTTTATTTATTATTATTATTATTATTATTATTATTATTATTATTATTATTATTATTTTTTTTTTTTCATCCTCTCCCAGGAAGGCCTTTTTAAGCCTGTCGGTCGTAATGGACGAAACCATTCAACCGTAGTTCTTGCTGGTTGGTTTCGAGGCAAGACTTGAGTATCTTGAGCAAGTGAATGAAGGTTGTCGGATTTCTAGGCCTGTTGCAATAGTAAAAATAAAAATAATAAAATTTATTTTTATTATTATTTCAATATTACATTTGTCAAGCTTAAATAAGTAGTTTATTTACTACGTGTGATTTTAAATCAATAATTTTTTTATTAAGTCTCTAAAAGTGAAGGTGTTGCTTTACAAAAATTATATTTATTATTCTTAAATTTATTTCTCTTAATATTGTTATATTTTTATTGTTATTTTTATTTTTATTGTTTTTATTTTTTTTTATTTTATTTTTTTTTATGTCTCCTCCGGTGGGCAAAGGCCAGGAGGCCTACCAAATTCCACCGGAGTTGGGAAAGGTCTATAATCATGGTCGATGGTGGCCGACGTGTCCAGACACACGGCGTTTGAAAGTATGCAAGTCAAAGGAAGTTGGGAAAACAGATGAAGGGAGTGTGTTCCAGACTTTACCAGTAGAGTATATGTAAGATTGAGCATAGCGGTTAAGTCTGGGGTCGGAGAGTTGGACAGAGAAAGGATGAGAATGTGTAGAAAGGCGTGTCGCACGAGCTCTTCTCAATGGAGGAGGTATGCAACGAGAGAGTTCAGAAGAGCAGTGTCTGTTGTAATAGCGATAGTAAAGAGAGAGTGACGCAACTATTCGACGGGCAGAAAGAGATTGAAGAGAGTTAGTAAGAGTAGGAGAGTTGATGAGACGAAATGCCCTTGACTCCACCTTCTCTAAGAGAGCTGTATGTGTGGAACCACCCCAGATGTGCGAAGCATACTCCATACAGGGACGAACAACACCCCTATACAGAGCAAGCAACTGGGGTGGCGTGAAGTAATTCTGAAGGCGCCTCAGAACACCCAACCTCTTAGAAGCTTGTTTAGAAAGAGAAGTAATGTGATCTTTCCAAGAAAGATCACGAGAAAAAGAAACACCAAGAATATTAAGGACAGATGAAGGCTTGAGTTCTGTGTTTTCGAAGAAGATATCATAGTTGTGTGGAAGATTGTGTCGAGTGGAGAGATGGAGGAACTGAGTTTTTGAGGCATTGAAAACAACCATGTTTCTCTGCCCCAATTTGAAATACGGGAAAGATCAGAGGTTAGTTGCTCCAAGGCTACCCTTCTCGAGTCTATCAACTGCTGTTGGGTGGGACGTTTTTCAAAATGGAAGGAATAATGAAGGGTGGAGTCATCAGCATAGGAGTGGATAGGAGATGAGGTGATAGAGAGAAGGTCATTAATGAAAAGTAGAAAAAGTGTTGGTGATAGTACAGAACCCTGAGGAACACCACTATTAATAGATTGAAAGGATGAACGGTGGCCGTCTACAACAGTTGCTATAGAACGACCGGAAAGGAAATTAGCGAGAAGATCACAGAGAGAAGGATAGATACCGAAAGAGGGAAGTTTAGAAATCAAAGCTTTGTGCCAGACTCTATCGAAGGCTTTCGATATGTCCAGCGCGACAGCAAAAGATTCACCGAAATGCCGAATAGCGGAGGACCAAGATTCAGAGAGAAGGGAAAGAAGATCACCTGTAGAGCGTTTCTTACGAAAGCCATACTGGCGATCTGAGATAAGATTAGAAGAATTGAGATGCTTCCAAATCTTCCTGTTAAGGATAGATTCGAAAACTTTAGAGAGAACGGAGGTCAAAGAAATAGGACGGTAGTTGGAGGGTTGAGAGGGGTCCCCCTTCTTCGGCACAGGTTGAATGAGCGCACGTTTCCAGCAAGAAGGGAAGGTTGAAGTAAATAGACAAAGACGAAATAGTTTACCGAGGCAGGGTGCAAGCTCGGAAGCACAAGTTTTGAGAACCACAGGAGGAATACCATCAGGACCGTACGCCTTCTTAGTATTAAGCTCAGAGAGAGCAGAAATGACATCTTTAGAAGAAATTCTAATTTTAGGCATAATTGAGTTAGAGGGGGTTGAAGGAGGAGGAATAGCTCCGGAATCGTCTAAGGTTGAATTAGAGGCAAAAGTTTGAGCAAAGAGTTCAGCTTTAGAAGAAGGTAAAACAGCAGTTGTGCCGTCGGAAGATATTAAAGGAGGGAAAGAGGAAGAAGCAAAGTTAGAGTTGACATTTTTTGCAAAATGCCAGAAAGAACGTGAAGAAGAGGAACCAGAAAGATTATTGCTATTATTATTATTATTATTATTACTTATATTATACTTATTATTATTATTACTATCATTATTTTTATTATTATTATCATTGCTATTATTACTGTTATTTTCTTTTTCATTATATTATTATCATAATTGTTCTAATCAATTTTAATTATTATTATTATTATTGCTTTTATTATTGTTATTTTCCTAATTATTATTATAATTGTTCTAATTAATTCTTCTTCTTCTTCTTCTTCTTCTTATTATTATTATTATTATTATTATTATTATTATTATTATTATTATTATTATTATTATTATTATTATTATTATCATTATCATTATTATTATTATTATTATTATTATTATTATTATTATTATTATTATTATTATTATTATTATTATTATTATTATTGTTAGTATTTCTTTGCTATACAATGATTATTAATTTTATTATTATTGCTATTAAAAATGCATTATTTTTATTATCATTATAACTTGTGTTTTCACTAAGATCTTTTTTTTAAATTACACTAATTTCTTCTTTAAGAAACTTATTAGCAATTTAATAATTAATTATTAATTAATAATACATTACTTAATTTATTTAGTTTATTATTATATTATTATTATTATTATTATTATTATTATTATTAATTTTGTAACAAGAAATTCAAGTGTCAAGATCTGATAAATCTTTTTAACTTGATTTCAATTCTTGAATACTTTTTCGCTTTACTCTTGAAAAACTCTTTTAAAATAATTAATATTATTCAGTTTCAAAACCCTATTATTATATTTCGATTCCGTGTATGGCTTGTAGGTATGTGTGCATGAATATATTTGTGTACTTGTGAATGCATGTATGAATGTATGTGCGTACTTGTGTATGCTTGAATGGATTTATTAGTCGAATTAGCATAAGGCGAATATATATATATATATATATATATATATATATATATATATATATATATATATATATATATATATATATATATATAATATATATATTATATATATATATATATATATATATATATATATATATATATATATATATATATATATATATATATATATATATAATATATATATATATATATATATATATATATATATATATATATATATATATATATATATATATATATATATATATATATATATATATATATATATATATATATTATATATATATATATATATATATATATATATATAATATAATATATATATATATATATATATATATATATATATATATATATATATATATATATATATATATATATATATATATATATATATATAATATATATATATATAAAAATTATACTGGCCTATACTGTAAAGAGCCCTATACTGTAAAGGGTCCTATTCCGGGGATTTTCTTTCCCATTTTCCAGACTCTTCGTCTTCCTATCTTTGGCGTTTCTGTGAATCTTTCAATGTGGCGTTAGACATATCGAAAGCCTTCGATAGAATCTGACTCAAAGCTTTAAATTCCAATCTTCCCTCTTTCGGAATATATTATTTACGCCACCCCAGTTGCTTGCTCATTATAGAGGTGTTGTTCTCCCCTATATGGAATCCACCTCACATATCTAGAGTTATTCCAGAGTCCTTTTCGTCTTTTAAACTCTGTCGCTCTCACAAACTCTTTCTAATCTCTTTCTGCCCGTCGAATTGTTGCGTCAATCTCTCTACACTATCGCTATTGAAACGTACACTGGTCTTCTGAACTCTCACGTCGCATATCTACTTTGATATCTGCAGGTGGAAGACGCCTTTCTATATATATAATATATATAATATATATATATATATATATTATATATATATATATATATATATATATATATATATATATATATATATATATATATATATATATAATTAACTGAATTCCTGTTGAGCATTTTCCAGGAGTTTTTTTTCCTTTATAACTTTAACAAGCATCTGGCCATTATTATTGCATTCCCTTTCAAACTAACTTTAAATTTTCTTCTTTATAAGGAGAAAGACTAGGGGAGAGGGGGTTGAAAAAAGGGGCAAAGGATACTGAGGGTGGGGGAGGGGAAGGGGGAGAAAGAGGGAATGAAACAGAAAAGGAAATCTATGGACTCGACTTTAAATATGATAAAAGGAAAAATTCACTTCATTTCATTTTTGGCTAACAAATACATATTAGATTAAATAGTTAAATTAAGTACTAGGCGTATATATACTTAATGATTAACAACCTAGGGACACAGAAAATTGGCAAAAGGCTGTAATATATAAAAGTGATGAGATTATAATATAGCTCATTATATATGGTTATTATATACTAATATTAATGTGTAAAGAAATAGAAAATATGTATGTAGATATATATAATAATGTATAGGTACTAGGGTAAAGTATTCTAAATTGTATTATAAAATAAGATAAATATGATATATTTACCTAATTATCATATATAACACAGTAATGTAATTATAACTGCTCATATATATATAGTGACTAGTATATATAAGATTTTAGGAACACCTAAAAAAGTATTGTTTTTTAATCCCAATCTATCATGTATTATTAATCAAATTATATATAATATTGTTTACAATATTACTATATAATTAATATTACTTAATCCTACCATGTAGAACTCTACAAGTAAGAAATAGAAGTTATAATACTATATATACTAGTATAACGTTATGGTGTGAATGATATAATATGAAGGAAATTACTAATGGGATAAATTGTTAGGCTTCAGAATAGTCGCTAATATATGTATCTAAGAATATCCAGTAGAATATTATAATATGAGACGAAAAGAGATGAAAGGACATCTTGATTAATGTAAATATACGAATAGGATAAATGATTATTTAAACTTATTATATGTATAAAAAGCGGGATTAGATAACACTCGCATAAAATTAGATATACTTTATTATTTCTATGTATGGTATCGCTTTACTCAATTCGTTAAATAATCATCATATATTATATCGTGAAATTGTTTTACGCTATAATTTGCCGGCCTGATATTAAGCTAAATATATTATTACCTGTAAATGATATATAATATGAAGATTGTGCTAAGCCTAAGTTAAATAAATAAGTGATGAATTAAATATATATATATATAGTATATACTTACTCATAATACGTCTAGTCTATTCGTATATAATATTACTCATAATACTATATAATACTATATTACTTTGAAATGGGATCAGTATTAAATATATATAATATTATTATGATATATTAAAAATATAACCTATAGTAATAGACTCAACAATTTCGGGTTTTCCAAAGAAAAGATGTTAATGTATACTCATCGTCAGCATTATTCTATATATTTATATATATCATTATTATCATATACATAATAAATTGATCAAATTCTATATTAATAAATAATCATATAATATATAAGATATATATAAATATATAATTATAAAGAATTTTTTATGCAATATAAATATTAAACTAATAATAAAAAAAATAAAAAAAAAAAAAAAAAAAAAAAAAAAAAAAAAAAAAAAAAAAAAAAAAAAAAAAAAAAAAAAAAAATATAATATATATATATTATATAATTAATAATACTTCATATATATTATATATATTAATATATAAATTAGTATATATAATATATATATATATATAATATAATTATAAAATTAATATATAATTAAAAAAAAAAAAAAAAAAAAAAAAAAAAAAAAAAAAAAAAAAAAAAAAAAAAAAAAAAAAAAAAAATTAATAAATATATATATATTATTCTTATATATATAATATATTACCGAATTATATATACATATATATAATCGGAGTAATAGTTATATAAGATATATATAAATGCATAACAGAAATAGACTCACTTTATCTAATAACTAATATATATATAAGGAGATAGAGGATCACACTAATTAAATACATAAATATGATCTATCACAAAGAGAGTATTTGAATATTTGATTCATTTCAGTAGTCAAATACGCTGTTAAAATAGATTTTACATAATAATTACATAAATATACTAAATAGTATACTATATCAACACTTCAGCAACATGTATATGATGAAAATATATATAATATATATACTAGTATATACCGTAATAATAAAGTACTAATATGATGAAACTAATATATTAATTATAGTATATATAATCTAAAAGTTGAAGGCGTTAATTTATATAAAGTATGGACGGTATAATATTAATTATTGAGTTATGATTAATATTATAGCAAGTCATATTAGATAATATAAAAAGCCATGTATATATATATTATATATTATTATATATTAGACTTAATAATATAGTTATATAACAGTCCGTATGGTCGTTCTCAATATAATATATAATTTGAAATGTGTAGGCGGTGGAGTGAAAGTAATAAGGTTATACAAGGATATAGTATCGGCAAGTATCGGCATATTTTCCGATACTGTATTCACAACCTTCGGTTATCGGGATAGCAAGGTATCTGGAAAAACTTGGTATCTAAACGTCTAGGGCCTTATTAAGTGATCCGAAGGTATCAAACCCGGAATTTCTGTGCAGGAAAACTCTCTTGTATAGGAGTGAGTAAGTGCTCTTAAGGTGGTATCTATGGGTAGTTTATGATATCGGGGGGGCAAGAATCAGGAACAGTGAATTTAACGGAAAGGTATAGTGCGAATTAAGGGATGGGGGGAATAGGGGGATGCATTCTATGGGGTATCGGCTTCGATGGTGAATTTTTAGGCAGTCAAGTATCAGGATTAGGTAAACCAATTTTGGTATGACAGAGCGGGAGTTGCAGTTGCTCCATCGGGGAATTTAAAATAATATTATTCGGTAGGTATATAGTAAGTAGGTCAAATTTCACAGTTAAAAACTAGGGGTGGTTTTATGTTAGAAGTAGACCTACAAGGTAGGATATACTAATAGTCATGATACATACGTTATAATATATAGTATAGAATATCACTCAAATATTGTTACTTAAGTTTTTATAAAATTCAGGTAAAGGATATGCACAAGTACCACTAGATATATATATATATATATACTAGTATATATATTATCATTATATTATATATATATATTATATATTAATAGCTATCTATTAGAAATTAATATATTATATATATATTATATAATTATTATATGGTATATTAATATATATTAATTATTTAAAATAAATAATAAAAAAGATACATAACATTTTATTATAATTATATATATTTTTTTTTTTTTTTTTTTTTTATTTTTATTTATTATAATAATATTAATTATTTATTGATAATTATAATTAGTATGATGCCACTATTTCATACTTAACTTAGATATTATATTATCATTTTCATTTGAATAATTCTATCTATATAATCTATGTATTAATAAAAATTAGTACCATTTAAACTGATCAAGAAAATTAATAATATTTCACCAACAAATAAAGAGATATATGACACAAAACAATAAATATGATTAAAAAATAATAATAATATTTAATATTATCATTATATATTAATAAATATATTATTAATATTATTAACTTAATATGATTTTATATTATTATATTTATTAATTATATAAATAATAATATTAATATTTACTATATAGCTATATTAATTAATATATATATAAGTATAATATAATTTATATTATTATCTATTTCTTAATTATATAATAAAATACACCCAAGTAACGATCTATATGTATTCTTTATATATATTTTAAACTTTTAAATAATAAGTATCTTATATAAGTTTTATATTTGAAATATTTTTTAATTTCTTTGATTTAATATAGAGAATTAAATATTCATTTCGATTAAATCTTGTTTTTATGTGTTTAATAAATTATTTTGATTTACGGATTTCTAATCTCCAATTAATTTCTAATATCATATTATATTAATTATTTTAATCTTATTTACTCATATAATTCTACTATATTAATTATTAATTAAATTACATATATTATTTATATTATTATTATATATATATAATTATTATATACTAAATATATTATATAATAATATATTTATATATAGATAGTTATATTAAAAGTTTTAATTTATAATAAAATTATATATAATGATTTTAATTTGATCATTTTAAAAGATTTACAAATCTGTATATAATAAAATGAAATTTATGTTCTTATAATAATTTATATTTTTATATGTCAGTTGATAATGAAAGATAAACAAAATAATATAAGATGATCTTTTAGTTAGATTTGAATTAATTTATGAATAATCTAATATTGTTCTTTCTAAGGAAAAGTATTTAAATAAGATGATTAAAATACGCACATTTGTTAGATTATTTATGATGTTACAATTGTTATTGCTGGTAGAGGAATCTGAATATAATTACACTTTTCTGTTTAAAATTGAATGAAAAGGTATGATTTATATAGTTTTCAGATTATTAATCGATTTGTTTAGGAGATAACTGGGATAGACGCGAGGATATTGAATTAGAATAGAATGAGAATCAAGGAAAATTATTTGCAGTAACATTAGAATATGAACCTGACATATGTTATTAGTGGATTGATGAATTAAGATTAGCAGCAATATGACATAGTGATAATAGATAGATAGATAGATAAGATAGAGAGAGAGAGAGAGAAGAGAGAGAGAGAGAGAGAGAGAGAGAGAGAGAGAGAGAGAGAGAGAGAGAGAGAGAGAGAGAGAGAGAGAGAGAGAGAGAGAGAGAGAGAAAGAGAGAGATAATTGTGGATTTCGGAAATAGACAGATGAATATTAGATAGAAAGATAGATAGATAGATAGATAAAGTCTTTAATTATAAATTGACTATGCAAAATAAAGTAATGGATAGATAAATAGGTAGATATATTGACTGATGGATAAACAGTTAGACATATAGACAGATAAACTGATATAAAAACATATACATGGATAGATAGATAGATAACTAGATAGATAGATATATAGATAGATAGATAGATTGACAAAAAAATAGAGAAATAGTTTGATAAGTAGGTAGAAAAATAGATATATAGATGACGAGATCAATAGATTTAAAATCAGAGAAAGTATCTAAAATAGGGAAAATAAAGTGGAAAACATGAAATTCACTTTTTTAATTGAAAAACTGAATAGTAAAAGATGAAGTATTGTGAGATGACATTTAGCTATATTCTAAATAAAGATGCTTAATAAAAGATAAATATTAAAATGAAGCATGTTGATGTGAGAATCACACTAACGAGATTTCTCCCCGAAAAATATTAGTTCTTAATCAGAGACTCCGGAAGAACCAGATGAACACAGAAACAAAACCTGAAATAACTAAAAGAACTAGATGATTCACTAGTAGCAGAAGAACCAGAAAAAAAACAGAATTGTCAGAGGAAATAGGAATACCATTTAACAAGAATATTAAAAACTAGAAGAACCGAATAGCAAAAAAAAAAAAAAAAAAAAAACAAGAAGGAAAATTAGAAGAATTTGGATCCCTAGTAGAACTAGAAGGGGTATATATATATACCAGTAGAACCAGAAGTTAACAAATATATATATATATATATATATATGTATATATATATATATATATATATATATATATATATATATATATATATATATATATATATATATATATATATATATATATATATATATATATATATATATATATATATATATATATATATATATATATATATATATATATATATATATATATATATATATATATTATAATATATATATATATATATATATAATATATATATATATATATATATATATATATATATATATATATATATATATATATATATATATATATATATATATATATATATATATATATATATATATATATATATATATATATATATATATATATATATATATATATATATATATATTATATATATATATATATTATATATTATATATATATATATATATATATATATATATATATATATATATATATATATATATATATATATATATATTTTATATCTGTGTGTGTGTGCGTGTGT
>SEYY01021904.1:125000-155000 GCA_009176605.1 Armadillidium nasatum
TATATATATATATATATATATATATATATATATATATATATATATAGCAATGCAGGAAATCTAAACCTCTCGATATTACAATACTATAAAAATAAAAACGATGCAGAACAATAAAACAATGCATTAATTTATCAATTTATGCAATAAAATATAGCAATAAAATATTAGTAAAAAAAATGAATAAAAAAAACAAAAAAAAAAACAAAAACAAAAAACAAAGAATGAATAAAAAAAGCAAATAAAACAATGCAAGATAATAAAAATTAAAATCAATTTGAAACAAAGCAGTAATATCAAAATTTCTCTTTATTAAGAATTGAAAATAATATTAAATAATAATATTTTAAATAAAGTACCAAGAAACCATTAAAAATAAATAAGAAAAAATAAAGATCTATTGTTACATTAATACTCTTCAAATTACGGAAAGACTTAATCCATCTTTTCATTCGGATTACCGTCATAAAGTACGGGCCTTTTTGTCTGTCATATTAAATATAAATATTAATGTCATGGAATTGGAAACATATATATATAGCTGCGTTCAGAAACCGAGCAAAAGCGAGCGGATCGCTGGCTTTCTGGCTGATTTCCGTTTTTTCTTAACCATCTGTGAGTGTGACGTCATAGTTCGGTGCTGACGACACATAAAAATTTCAAAAAATAGAGCCATCTTTCCGCTCGTTCAAGGACTATGGGGTACAAGCGCTCGTTCTTGCTTAAATGGCTTTTATGGCGTTTATGTAAACAATAGAACTGGCTTACGCCATATTCCATGTAGAAATAATTAGCTTTTAATTCTGTTTTCCTGCCCGTTTTTAATTTTTTTTATGTGTAATATGTATTAAATAGGCTAAATAAATGTGTAATTAATGTATTGTCAAAGTAATTATGAACTGAAAATCCATTGAAAGGCCTAAAAAACATTTTGAAATTGCCCTAGGTTTAGGCCCTAGGGAACATTCGAAGAGAAGTGACTTGTTTTTGTTAAATTTGGTTTAAATTCCCCTTAATTAAAACGTTTAAATACCCTTTTTGTGTAAAGGATTATTAGAAAACCCAAGAACAACCATGTTAAGTGAAATACGTCAGAGATTGACTAAATCTGTTGAAATGACATGGTGTAAATTGCAGCATTGTTAAATTATTAAAATATGATTTTGGGCCAAAGGCCTATTATGTGAATTTACAGTAGAATTTGAATATTTAAAAGCACATTTATCATACCCATATTAACCTGTATAGCATATCCTTTATTATGTAAATTTATAGTACTTTTATATTTAAGATTTACCTTGTAATCTAGTCTTATTAGTAGAATACATGGAAATTTTAATCATGGTTTATCCCAACAACACACACACACACACACATATATATATATATATATATATATATATATATATATATATATATATATATATATATATATATATATATATATATATATATATATATATATATATATATATATATATATATATATATATATATACCACAAATATCAAAACCATGGATATTAAAAATTTCTCACAATTATGTTACTAAAAATTTTAAATTTGCCATACCTTTTTTTGTTTTTTTTTTAACGATATTTTCAGGATATATCTAATACTGAGTGCCAGTACCATACCTGTACTACAAAATACTGATACTATATTTAATTTTATCCCTAGTATTTTTATATATATATCCTTCACATATTTATGCAATTTTTGGTTACATATTTTTTATTTATAAAATATTTTTATAACCTAATTTGTGCAATTTAAAAAAAAAAAAAATTCCATGCATAGCAACAGAATTGTTTGGTATAAAAAAAATTAATCAAAATAAATATATATTTTTATTATATAAAAATAAAAGGATTAAATGTGCTCGCCCAACTATAGACCTCCTGAAAATTTTATGAATTTTGGATGAAAGAAAAATTTTGATTTTTCTGATTATGAATATTCATAGGCATACAAATTTTTGAGTAGCTGACATAAAAAATTGTTATAAAAAAAATGAATATCGATGATTTAACAATATGCAGGTTAATTATCAAGTCATTTTGACAAATGGAATGTGCTGAAACTTTTGCATAAAATTTGCTCCAATATATGTCTTTAATTTTTTTTTTTAATGTTGCAGTCAAAATGTTTTTTCTTAAAAATTTTGTTTTAGATAGTCTATTATTATAGACTATTTTGTTTTAGAAATTCTATAATAATATTACCCATTTATATTTATAAAAAGCACTACAGAGTATCCATTTTTAAATAACATCAAATGGTTAGTTACCCTGGGCAAGTGGTTAGTATTACCCCAGTTGATTTTTTTCATAGGAACATAGGAAAATAGAGACAGTTAGAAGCCACAAGGGCCTATCGAGACTGTCCCAGTCCAAACAAATAATAACAATACAATACTAATACATGCACGAAAGACTAGGTCTATCCCATCCCAGTTATCAGTTCATTCATGCATAGTCATGCATAGATAAAAGAAAAACTAAACCCCATTACACATGCAATATTCAATGAACCATCACCCACTACAAAAACTGCCGTTAGGCTTAGTCATAGGTTGATCTGTTGATCCAAAAATTCATATATACCCGCCAATTTGGCTTAGTCAGATTATTCTATATAATACCCAAACCATCCATATATATCTATCTAGCCCCTTTTTAAATTTGACAAGAGAATCACAGTCAACAATCTCTTGTGGCAAGTCATTCCAAAAATTAACAACTCTATTACTGAAACAGTATTTTCTTAGATCGAGATGGCATGGCTTCTTTTTAATTTTCTTATTATGTCCTCTAGTTACTCTTCCATGGTCCACTATGAAGTATTTTTCAATCTCTGTATTACTGTCAGATGCAAATATTTTGTAAACTTGTATCATATCCCCTCTGAGAAATCTCCTTTCAACTGAGAACATTCCTAACTCCTTCAACCTCTCTTCATAGCTCTTATTTTCAAAGCCAGAAATCATCCTTGTTGCTCGACGTTGTACTCTCTCCAGCATATCTATGTCTTTTCTTAAATGAGGAGCCCAAACTTGTGCACAATACTCTAATGCTGGCCTGACATAGCTATTATATAGTTTGCTTATAACCTCTTTGCTCTTGTAAACTACATTGCGGTTAATTATACCTAGCATCTTATTAGCTTTATTCCTTGCTTCCAAACATTGATCACCCACCTTCAGATTACTGCTAATTATCACACCTAAATCCTTTTCTTGGTCCACAGTCTCAAGCCACTCCCCATTCATTTCATAATTAAATCCTTCATTTGAGTAACCTACATGAAGAACTTTACATTTTTTACTATTAAAGTTCATTTGCCACCTCTCTGCCCAACCAAGAAGTCTATCTAGATCACCTTGAAGCTTTATGCATCCATCATTATTCCTTACTGAGGTAACCACTTTGGTATCATCTGCAAACTTAGAAACCTTGCATTTAAGACCTTTGTCTAAATCATTTATATATATAAGGAACAAAAGTGGTCCCAGCACAGAACCTCAATTTTAAATTTTTTTAAAAAATATTAATTTTCATATTTCTGTATACTTTTTTTATATAAAAATATTCAGGAAGGTTCATATTTCTCAAAAATATTATACATACAGTATATCAAATAATCCTGATTTTTCAAACCTTTCAAAAGTTGAGGTTTTTAAAATTTTGATTAGTTTTACTTCTTTTTATGGTATATATATATATATATATATATATATATATATATATATATATATATATATATATATATATATATATATATATATATATATATATATATATATATATATATATATATATATATATATACACTTTAATACTTTAAAAAAAAAAAAAAAAAAATATTTAATACAATAATATATAGTTTATTATGAGATTAGCAAGAGCTTGAACTTGTTTTTGAAATATGACTCAAACTCAGCTTTTATATATATATATATATATATATATATATATATATATATATATATATATATATATATATATATATATATATATATATATATATATATATATATATATATATATATATATATATATATATATATATATATATATATATATATATATAGAATTAATTATTCCTTTCTCTCTTATAGAATATTATTGCAAAATTAAGTAGTTGTTTTTTTTTTTTTCCTTCTTTTTTTTTGAGATAAAGGGAAATTTGAAATAAAAATTTTTTGGAACAATTAAATTATAAAAATCAATTCCAACTATAAACAAGAGGCAATTGGAGCACATTATTGTGAACCGACCCATCTGGGTAAGTTTTAACTTTATATTTATTGATGAACCAAAAAGAGTAAAAAGTCTATAATTATTAATGTAAGGTTTATAATAACATTAAGGGGTTTAGCGATTCAAAAGTTGATAATAATTGTAAAGGAAATTAAAAATAAAAGTAATTAAAAAGGTTCATTAAAATCAATAGTGCTTAATACCAATCTAATGAAGTCTAATCAAAAAGAAAGGGGGATTTATGTTTAACTTTCCATTTTTTGTTTTGTTAAAGGGTTTGTGTAACTGGTTTCAAAATTTTCCACAGAAGAAGCTTGTTCAACATCAAGATACCAAAAATTGTGAAGTTACCCAATAAGGGAGAAAAAAGAAAGATCAATAGTGTCCAGTTAAAAACAGAAGGGAAGATTTTTTGATCACTCCTGTAGAGAATCACAATTGTTTCCCAGTGAGGACAGAAAAAAATGGGACCAAATGACCAATGTAAATGTAAAATAACTGCAGTCTTAATCTCAAATTTGTGAATTTATTATTATTATTATTATTTTTGCTTAATATTGATTTTCTTTGTTTTTTGTATTTACCAATTTATTTATTAGTTAAATATTAGTAATATTTTATACATATATATAGATCAAAAGTATTATTTCTTAATATAATTTTTTAAGAATTAAGAGTTATTATATTTGTTTGTAAAAGTTATATATATTTTTTGTGTTAGGAATTTTATATTGTTTGAGTATTTAAGCATTAGTAGGAGCTCCTTAGTTAGGTAGGGTTTGTAAATTTATTATATAAAAATAAAGAGATTAATTATCATCAATGTACTGTGTTTAATATATATTAGTAAACGAAAAGCATAAACATTTTGTTACCCTTTAGAGTGATATTGAGGATCAGGTTTAAGTAATTGAGTCATCAGTTTTGTTTGCTCTTTCTGATTTTTCCTCCTTGTTACTTAAGTTCTCTTGTCATTCTACGACTAAATTTATTTGTTCTGTTTATATATATCTTAATTCTACTTACTACCCTATATTTATTGACTATCTAAACTCCAAAATAAAGCACATTCTCTCTTCTTCACCTTTCTTAGAAATCATCATATTAGGTGATTTCATTGTTCACCACCGCCATTGACTCTTCAAGTTTTCATTCACCATGTAAAACAATCTTAAGCAGTTGGTGCAGCATTCTAATCTTATCCTTGATCTTCTTGGAGAACAAATCAGTATTCTTGACCATTATTTAAACTTCTAATCTTTCTCCTTATACTGTCAAATTCTGTCTTCCTCTAGGTTCTTCTGATCACTTTCTTATCTCTGAATCCTCATCTGTCTTTTCAAGTCTTCCGCAAAAAAAAAAAACACCCGCCCCCATTATATATATATATATATATATATATATATATATATATATATATATATATATATATATATATATATATATATATATATATATATATATATATATATATATATATATATATATATATATATATATATATATATATATAGTGTTTATCTGGTTTGATCAATGTTTGGAAGCAAGGAATAGAGCTAATAAGATGTTAGGTATAATTAAGAGCAAGAGAGGTTTGGGCTCCTCATTTAAGAAAAGACATAGATATGCTGGAGAGAGTACAACGTCGAGCAACAAGGATGATTTCTGGTTTTGAAAATAAGAGCTATGAAGAGAGGTTGAAGGAGTTAGGAATGTTCTCGGTTGAAAGGAGATTACTCAGAGGGGATATGATTCAAGTTTACAAAATATTTGCATCTGACAGTAATACAGAGATTGAAAAATACTTTACAGTGGACCGTGGAAGAGTAACTAAAGGGCATGATAAGAAAATTAAAAAGAAGCCATGCCATCTCGATCTAAGAAAATACTCTTTCAGTAATAGAGTTGCTAATTTTTGGAATGACTTGCCACAAGAGATTGTTGACTGTGATTCTCTTGTCAAATTTAAAAGGGGGCTAGATAGATATATGGATGGTTTAGGTATTATATAATATAACTTATATTATATAATATATAATTATATTATATTATATAAGCTCACACAAAATTCATGTCATGAAATGGTGCTGGAATGCGAGAGGTCAGCTCCCTCGAGCATCTGCTGTCGTAGTACCTATAGAAAAGAGAGAGTGCGCCAAGTTCACGTCGCAGAGAAAGAGAGTCAAGGGAGTTTGAAAGTAGGGGACAGTTTATTAGTCCCAGCCTTAGACTCAATTTTATCCAAAAGAAGCGTGGAACCGGAACCACCCCAAATAATACCATTATATAGTTGAAGTAACTGTTCTGAAAAAAAAAATTCCCTCAACCTGAACAGAACCCTCAGCTTTTTGGAGGCCACCTTAGCAACCGATGTGATATGGGTTTCCAAGATAATTTATTGTTTTTGTTCAGACCAGGAATATTTATGTACACAGGTGAGACGGGAGAGCCATGGAAGGAGATAGGAAAGTTGGGAGGTGTTTTTGAGAGAGAGAGAGATGTAAAGAAGTTGAGTTTTCAGAGTTGAATTTCGCATGGTTGGGGTGGCCCCACCGGGAAATCTCATCCAAATCGGAAAGAATGGAATCAGAAAATTGAAGACGAGAAGCAACTCTAGAAGGAAAAGAAGGAGCAGATTTGAAATGGGTAGAAGAATGGAGAGTTGAGTCGTCGGCATAAGAATGAACAGTTTGAATTACAGCTGAGGTGGTCGTTGATGAAAAGTAATAATAAAGTAGGAGAAAGAACAGAACCCTGAGGAACACCACAATTAATAGGGAAAGAAGAAGTTGCTCCATCAACAAGTGGAGCGATTTGAGAGGAAACTAGACATGAGTAAGCAAAGAGAAGGAAGAAACCCAAAGGAAGGGAATTTAAAGAGCAGCGACTCATGCCATACTCAGTCAAAAGCCTTGGATATGTCAATCGCCACCACACAAGACTCCCCGTAGTCCCTAAGGGAAGAAGACCATAGATCAGTAAGATGGGAAAGAATATCACCAGTAGACCTCGAGCGACGGCAGCCATACTTGTGATCTGAGAGAAGGGAGTGAGATTCCAAATGTTCAAGGAAATGAGAGTTGAGGATAGTTTCAAAGACTTTAAAGAGAATACAAGTAAGAGCAATAACGCGATAGTTAGAAGGTTCAGAGCGGCTTCCTTTTTCGGGATCGGTTGGACATATGCACGCTTCCAGCACAGAGGAAAAGTATTAGTATTAAGCCACAGAGAGTAGAGTTGAACGAGGACAGGAGCCAGCTCGGAAGCACACTCTCTCAAAACACTAGGAGGAATTCCATCCGGGTCACTTGCCTTCCTTATGTTCATAGATTTCAGGATCCCATGCACCTGATCATTTGAGATCACGAGTAAAGACAAGGGACACCTGAGAGAAGAAGTAGTAGGAGGAAGGATGCCAGAATCATTCAGGGTAGAATTAGATGAAAAAAGGAGTCCGAAAAGATTGGCCTTTTCACTAAAATGAGTGTAAGAAATAAAAATAATGATAATAATAGAATTATCTGGTGTTCATAGATAGCACTGAAAAATGGTAAAATAATATTCGTTCAAGGAAATCTAATATTTATTTTCACATATTTTATATTTAATACTAAAATATTTTCATACATAAATTATGTATCCATTGAAAGGCATGAAAGTCAGTCTCTCTCTCTCTCTCTCTCTCTCTCTCTCTCTCTCTCTCTCTCTCTCTCTCTCTCTCTCTCTCTCTCTCTCTCTCTCTCTCTCTCTCTCTCTCTCTCTCTCTCTCTCTCTCTCTCTCTCTCTCTCTATATATATATATATATATATATATATATATATATATATATATATATATATATATATATATATATATATATATATATATATATATATATATATATATATATATATATATATATGCACGAAAGTCTCTTTCTCTCTCTCTCTCTCTCTCTCTCTCTCTCTCTCTCTCTCTCTCTCTCTCTCTCTATATATATATATATATATATATATATATATATATATATATATATATATATATATATATATATATATATATATATATATATATATATATATATATATATATATATATATATATATATATATAGTTGTACGGTACGTCAAAATTTACTTAATTGTTGTTTGTTCGTAAGTTTGTTTTGTTGTGATCGAATTTTAAAATTTTAGCGTTCAGAAAACCGAGAGGATCGCTACGTCATCAACTCCATCTAAGACCTTGGTGATTGGCTGCTTATTTTCTACCAATAAAATTGACGTATTCGCATTTTAGCGATCGCTCGCATTTGCTCGGTTTCTGAACGCAGCTATAACCTTCTTTACATCAGCATTACCGATTATGGTCTTCATAATAAACAACTACAACGCTTTGCAAAAACCTTATTTATTTTTACCAATTTGCCTCATAACCTGCCTAAAAAAGTGTAAAGTGTTAAAACTCTAATACTTTTTCACTATCTTACATAATTTCTGTTAATATTAAAAATAAATAAAATATTAAGTGTGAGAGCTTTTTTGATAAAGTGATTTAAACATATCAGTCATCTATACGTAGTAATATAATAGCAATATACTGAAATGATATAAATAAAAATTATAATATAAAAATACTATTTTAATTAAAAATAATACAGTAAAAAACATAATACACATTACAATATTTAATCATAAATAATGTAATAATAAAATATTTTTTGTGTTGCTCACTTTTATTGGGAGCGGACCTAACCAAATAAGAAACTATGCCATCCCTCCAAATGACAAAAAACTTCTAGCCATAGTGAAATCATAACTTGGACGACTGACTGTGAGTATATCCATGACACTCTCCATTCAAGTATTGAAATTTTTCTTTTACAAAAATAAAACAAGCTTTAATATAAATTTTGACTATATCTTATAAATACATTCGTCAACCAGAATTTTGTTTTTGCTTTGAGTTTAGGTGGTAGTCTCATATAACTCTTAACTCTCAGAAACTCTTAACAGACAACGGACGTATCCTGTAACTTCCGTATAGAATAAACTAAAATAAAATAATACAAAAGTCACTACCTTTCCTGGTCAGAGTGAAACAAATTTACCCACAGTATATATATATATATATATATATATATATATATATATATATATATATATATATATATATATATATATATATATATATATATATATATATATATATATATATATATATATATATATATATATATATATATATATATATATATATATATATATATATATATATAGGTTATTCAAATTTTTAAATCTTCCTCTTGACATTGAAGACAAAAATTCTATATTTTATTGTTAATCTTAAATATTTCCTCACAAGTTTTACGTTGTTAATTTGATATATCTTTTCTGTGAGTTTGCAACATTGTTTAATGGACAATAAGATAACAATTACACGGATTCATTAAAATTTCTTCTAAAATCGTCAATGTGGTTAAAGTTTTTATATTAAATGTATTAAAATATGTTTTTTTCAGTTACAAATTCAAGGTTCAAAATTTTAAGGTAAAGAGTGGTAAGTATCTTTTTCCTTAGCTTTTCTACTTCATCCATTCAATTAACCCTTCCACTTAAATTACCTCTAACGTTCTTTATAATTTCGAAACTTCAAAGTGCAACAAATTCTTTGAAAGATATTAAAACTTCTGAGGGTAAAGAAGTTAAAATATCAATATGAAATTAAAGTTTCAATTAATTAAATAAATTAATAATCTAGTACACTTACCATGATTGAAATTGTTTCCCTTTGAAGTTCCATCAACTATAAAAGCAAGTAAACATGTAACTGTAATGAAGGGTCTATTAGAAATGTTAACAACTTAGCTAAAATATACATAAAATTAGTGATATAACAACATAAAATTAGTAATAAAACAATCTTTAAGATCCACAGTGGGAAATTGATTTACAAAATAACAATGAGATAGGTGAATGTAAATGCAATTGAAATAATAGGTGAATATAATGAAAGTATATATAAGGTTTTTATAATGTAGTTTTTATCTGTAGATAATTTTTTCCCTTTATACAGTATATATATATATATATATATATATATATATATATATATATATATATATATATATATATATATATATATATATATATATATATATATATATATATATATATATATATATATATATATATATATATATATATATATATATATATATATATATATATATATATATATATATATATATATATATATATATATATATATATATATATATATATATATATATATATATATATATATATATATATATATATATATATATATATATATATATATATATATATATATATATATATATATATATATATATATATATCATATGATCGTACGGGATTCACAATCCCGATCCCGATGTTAAAATTTAAATTCCGAAAAATCACAGTATTCTGATCCCAATATCCCGATTATTTTATGGCGAAAGAATTTTGTAATTTGGCTAAAATATTTCACAATATATTCATAAATTTCAATGATCAGTGCAGCATTCAACTTTTCCGATTTTATTGTCGGGGTAGCATAATTACCAAGCTCTAGAACACGCATAAAACAGCAAAACCTCTTTTCATCTTCTAGATCTGGCAACAAGTGGAAGAGAAATGACGTCAGCGTTTCGGCGAAGGCTGAAACAAAACGAAAAATCTGTGTCAGTTTACCAGTTTCTATAGTTATAATGTTTGGTGGTTCTTTCTGTTCTACATTTCTACTGTTTCGAAATTCCTAATTCATTATTTTTGGTTGTTACTTTTAATCAGTAAGAGCATATAATGTAAGTTTAGGATATACATTACTGTATTTTATTTAAATCTAAAAAAGTAAATTATTTGCCTTCTTCAGATTAACTTCCTGACTTTCTATGTAACAGGTGAATATATATATATATATATATATATATATATATATATATATATATATATATATATATATATATATATATATATATATATATATATATATATATATATATATATATATATATATATATATATATATATATATATATATATATATATATATATATATATATATATATATATATATATATATATATATATATATATATATATATATATATATATATATATATATATATATATATATATAGCATCCGCATCAGCACTTGCGAAAATTATCCCCACCTGACGAAAATTCTATATCCGCATCCGCATCCCCATCCGCATCCTCAAATGAGAAAGTATGACATGAGATCCATCACTATTATATATATATATATATATATATATATATATATATATATATATATATATATATATATATATATATATATATATATATATATATATATATATATATATATATTGTAATTTCTTCTAAAGACGTCATAATCACTACTTGGGAGTTGGTGGCCTCCGGTGATGGGGTTGGTGCATCAAGATCTCTATGCCGACTTGCTCTAGTGAACGGTCTTCTTTTTCATTAATTTCTGCAACATCGGTCTCTTGTCTAATTTCCACTTTGTCGAACATCACCTCTCTTCTTGTAGACTTCATCTCTGGTTCTTAACTGAAACCCAGGAGTTCAGTGTTCTGACAGTAAACCCTACACTGTTTCCTTCTACTGTATCTATCCTCAATTTTCTGCCAAAGGCAGATGTTGCGCATATGTGCGCAACTATGGTGTCTGTTCTTGTGCCTCTAATTTGGAGTCTTTATGGCTTAAACTTTCCTGCAACTCTACAACTAAATTCATTTGTTCTGTGTTCTTATTACCTAACTAACCAGACAACAACAAAAATTCTTCGACCATCTTAATTTCAAAATAGAGCACATTTTTTCTTCTTCTCCTTTCACTGAAAATCATCATTTTAGGTAATTTCAATGTTCATTACAGCCAATGGCTTTCATCTAGCTCTCATGATCTAACTGGTGAACTCGCCTACCACTTTTCTATCCAGAACCTTGAGCAGTTGGTGCATCTCCCTACTCTTATCCCTGACTGCCTTGGTGATGAACTCAACATACTTGATCTTTTCCTAATTTCTTACCTTTCTTTTCGTTAAATTCTTTTCTCCTCTGGATTCATCCGATCACCTAGTTCTTATTTCTGTATCTTGTCCTGTCTCTTCAAGTCTTCAACAGAACGACCCCCTCTTTCGGCGAGATGTTTCTAGCATTTCGGTGCCCCTAACTGGCCTGACTTGAGGTTGTATTTTTCTTGATTTCACATGGAATGATTATTGTTCCCGTGGGAGGGGTCTCTCGGAATGTGCAGAGAGGATAACCGAGGTGATTCTCTCTGGCATGGAGGCGTATATTCATATTCTTTTCTTTCTTTTAGCCTAACACACCTTGGTTTAACTCTGCTTGTTTTCGTATTATCCGCAGCAGGGACTCTGACTTCAGGGATTACCGTCGTCTTCAAATTCTAGAAACTCGTGCAACTTATATTTCATTCCAGAATCGTGCAAAATCTATTCTCCACAACACTAAAAACTTGTATCTCCGTAGAAAATGCAATAAGCTTTCTGGTTCTTCTTCCCCACTCCCTTTTTTGGCATTTTGCAAAAAATGTCAACGCTAACATGGCTTCTTCCTCTTTTCCTCTTCTAGGTTTTTCTGACGGTACAACTGCCGTTTTGTCTTTTTCTAAAGTTGAGCTCTTCGCTCAAACTTTTGCCTCTATTTTTAACCTTAGACGATTCCGGAACTGCTCGTACTCCTTCAACCCCTCCAACTCATTTATAATTATGCCTAAAATTGTAATTTCTTCTAAGGACGTCATTTCTGCTCTATCTGAACTTAACACTAAGAAGGCGAACGGTCCTGATGGTATTCTTCCTGTAGTTCTCAAAACTTGTGCTTCCGAGCTTGCACCCTGCCTTGGAAAACTATTTTGTCTTTGACTTTCTACTTCAACCTTCCCTTCTTATTGAAAACGTGCGCTCATTCAGCCTGAGCCAAAGAAAGAGGACCCCTCTCAACCCTCTAACTATCATCCCATTTCTTTAACCTCCGTTCTTTCTAAAGTTTTCAAATCTATCCTTAACAGGAAGATTTGGAAACATCTCAATTCTTCTAATCTTATCTCTGATCGTCAGTATGGCTTTCGTAAAAAAACCTACTACTAGTGATCTTCTTTCCCTTCTCTCTGACTCTTTGTTCTCCGTTCTTCAGCATTTCGGTAAATCTTTTGCTGTCGCGTTGGACATATCGAAAGCTTTCGATAGAGTCTGGCGCAAGTTTTGATTTCCAAACTTCCCTCTTTCGGACTCTACCCTTTTCTCTGATTTCCTTTCTGGTCGTTCTATAGCAGTTGTTGAGGATTGCCACCGTTCATCCTTTAAATATAATAATAGTGGCGTTCCTCAAGGATCTGCCCTATCATCAACCCTTTTTCTGCTTTTCATAAATGACCCTCTCTCTCTTACTTCATCTCCAATTCACTCCTATGCGAATAACTCCATACTCCATTACTCTTTTCAATTTGAATGGCGCCCCTCTCAACAGCAGTTAATAGACGCAAGGAGGGTACTCCTGGAGTAACTGAGCTCTGATCTATCTCGTATTTCAAATTTGGGGAGAGAAAACATGGTCGTTTCAAACGCCTCAAAAACTCAATTTCTCCATATCTCTACTCGACTTAACCTTCCACCCAACTATGATTTCTTCTTTGAAAACACACAACTAAAACCTTCATCTGTCTTTATTATTCTCGAGGTTTCTTTTTCCCGTGATCTCACTTGGAAAGATCACATTACTTCTCTTTCTAAACAAGCTTCTAAAAGGTTAGGTGTTCTGAGACGCCTTCAGAATTCCTTCACTCCACCCCAGTTGCTTGCTCTTAATAGGGATGCTGTTCGCCCCTGTTTGGAGTATGTACTACACATCTTTGGTGGTTCCACCCTTACAGCTCTTCTTGAAAAGGTGGAGTCTAGGTTTTTTGTCTTTTCAACTTTTCTACTCTCACTAATTCTATCCAGTTTCTTTCTTTCTGCCCGTCGAACTGTTGTGTCACTCTCCATACTATCGCTATTACAATGGACACTACTCTTCAGAACTTTCCCGTCGCACACCTCCTCAGTTGAGAATGTCTCGTGTGACACACCTTTCTACACACTTTCATCCTTTCTCTGTCAAACACTCTGACCCCAAACTTAACCGTTATGCTCAATCTTAAATGTACTCTACTGGTAAAGTCTGGAACACACTCCCTTCATCTGTTTTCCCAAGTTCCTTTGACTTATACACCTCTAAACGCCGTATCTTGGGACATGTCGGCCTTTAATTTGAACAGATTTCTGCTTTGCTCCCAAACTCAGGTGTAAATTTGAGTAGGCTTCTGGCCTTTGCCCACCCGAGATATATATATATATATATATATATATATATATATATATATATATATATATATATATATATATATATATATATATATATATATATATATATATATATATATATATATATATATATATATAAGAAGCATCAGATGGAATATTAGGCATCAGGGTTGGATCATGCGAGGAGAGTCAAAAGCAAGGGCGACAGGACTAGCAAACCGACTCTTTAGTTATTGCTTACTGCTTGTAATGACTCCAGAACCAGCATAGGAAAGAAGCATGATCTTCTGGAGAGCTCTTTGAGGAAGTACTTAGAGGTTAGATGGAGAAGGTGCTAGTCCAACTGAAGGGGTAAAAACCCCACCTGAGAGTTTAAATAAAACTCAAGGACTGACACTGAAACCAACGAGCCGAAAAACATGATCTTTTAGAGCGTTCTAGGAGAGGGACTTTTAAGAGCATATGATGAAATATGGTGGACCCACTGACAAGGGGAATATATATATATATATATATATATATATATATATATATATATATATATATATATATATATATATATATATATATATATATATATATATATATATATATATATATATATATATATATATATATATATATATATATATATATATATATATATATATATATACACGGTATTAGTTTAGTACATCACATTTCCGTATTTTTACTCTATTGAAAATATAGACAAAATATGTTGAAATTCATGAAAATCATATTTAAGAGCGGAAAAGGAAATATCACCACTACTCACTCGTCAGGGGATAAGGGGGCGGAGCCCCCATAAAAATGATCGTGTGCCATGCATTTGCATCTTTTATTATAATAATAGGTATTAATAATAAACAAGCATATATCAAACAAATTTAAAATTAAATTAAATAGCATTGAAGTTCAGCAGTGAAATTGTAAATGCATGGCACACGATCATTTGTCTAAGGGGAGTTCCACCCCCGGTACCCCCCCTAAGTGGTGGCGATACTTACTTTTCCGCTCGTAAATGTTTTTTTTTTTTTTATGAATTCAGCATTTTTTGTCTATAATTCCTTAAATATTCAATACCCACCGACCTATGAGTGGTGGTTATATTTACTTTTAAATATGTTTTTCACGCATTTCATCATATAGTGAAAATAAGTGATGTTGTGATGGATTAAACTATATATATATATATATATATATATATATATATATATATATATATATATATATATATATATATATATATATATATATATATATATATATATATATATATATATATATATATATATATATATATATATATATATATATATGTGTGTGTGTGTGTGTGTGTGTGTGTGTGTGTGTGTTAGTGTGTGCGTGTGTGAGAGAGCGCGCGCGCGCGCGCTTGGTAATGATTGTGTATACGAGAAAATATGTGTGAAGACGCATTTATGCTATTTTGAATGACTGTTTTAGTATCGCAATTCTTTTGGTTAATGACATGAAATACAGTGAGCGATCACTTCGTTTTATTTTATAAATTCTTTCATTATTTAAAACATACGGTTTTTATTTTAATAATTTGTTATTATTTTAATTTCTGATTGCACGGTAGCCAATCATCAGTTCTTTTCTTTTACATTTGGACCCGCCCTATCTAACATGGCGGAATGTAGACTTGGTAGAGAAGTGGTGCCAGTGCTAAAGATTGTTTAACGTGAGAAGTATGCTAGTTCTGTGAATTATTTGTGACGAAATTTCACTCTCCCTTCTTAAAAGAAAATTTTATTGTTTTAATGTTTTTGTGTTAAATAAAAAATTTAATTGGAACTTCCAAATTACAGTTTTAAATGCGTTTTGATTCACAATTTGATCACCATTTTTAAGTCAGGTTAGTTTTAAATTTGTTTTCCATCTTTCTTTCTTTTTTTTTTTATTATTTTATTTTTTTTAGATAAAATAAAATTGCGAATTTCCAAGTTCTACCAGACGACCATTCGAAAGTTGATGATCAAGTTAGGCCTAAAATGCTTGCATTTTTATCACGGGTTCGTGTCTAAAGATTTTAACGTTTTAAATCGGTTTTTATCATTTTCAACGAAATTTTGTTTCCCTTTCGCAATCTTTAAAAAAAAGATCTACGGAAACAAACTGGGTTCGGATTATAGGCCACCGTCTTGCTTGAAATTTTAGGGACCAGATAAACCATATTTTTGTCCGATTATATATATATATATATATATATATATATATATATATATATATATATATATATATATATATATATATATATATATATATATATATATATATATATATATATATATATATTGAAAAATTTAAATATTTTATTTTCATGTTCATAGTTATGTGAATAATTTAATAAATTTTTGAATGCATATCAGTTAGTGATTGGATGATTAAGAATTTTTGGATGATTATGATTATTGTAAATTTGATGATGATGAATTCAATGATAATGAAATTCATAAAGGATATTTTAAAAATTTGTTAATTTAATAATTTCAAAAGGAATAATCATTTTCTTTATTCTGTATTCAAATGTATAACTGAAATTTTTTTTAAAATACATGTAATTTTAATGTGCAGTATAGTATAATAATATCTTAAGAATATCGATTTTAAAAATTTTAATATGTGGAAAAGACATGCAATATTCTAGTACTTTAAATTTAGAAACCATCTTTTCTCAAGTTTCTGGTGTAATTCAATGTGGAGTAGAGAGAGAGAGAGATTTATACGCCAGTATATGTAAATTAATCAATCAGAAAATTAATGATGATTGAAAATAAATATGCAGATTTTGCTGATGACGACTAATTGTCCCATTGCTAATATCTATATTAGCCAAAGGTACAGTTATATGGAATAGAGTTGATAAGATAGCCAGATACTGAAAAAGTTGGGCAAGTTACACTTTTTTTTATTTAGAAAAATTTGTTGTATACCCAATTATTTTAGTGCTGTACATGGGAAATTTAAAAAAAAATAAATATTTGTCCATGTATAGTAACAAAATTCTTTACTACACAAAAAATTGTTACAAATAAAAAAATATATATCTCACCCAACTATACACCCTTTGAAAATTTTATGAAATTTGGATGTTTAGAAAAAAAAGTTATGCCCAAATATATTTTTTGGCAAAAAAAAAAAAAAATAAATAAATTATTAATTTTCCAGATTAAGTGTATTCATGGACATAAACAAATGTGGGATGCAGTTATGGACCAACAGGGGCCCTAGCCACATCTAATAAATGGAAAACCAGGGTTTACCTGCCTGCAAATTATTCTTATTAATAGTGGATTAAATCAAATGAAATATAAGAAAATTAAGATTCTAATTCCATTATTCCTTCATTAAATACTGAGTGGGGCAAAATGAATGCAACTTAAAAGAGGAAACAAACAATTCATTCACTTAAATCACTATTCACTATCATAATTTTCTTGAACATTTGTATCATGAGTTTTAGAATTTGGGGGTTGTGAAATGTTCAGGAACAGAGGGCAGGGAAGTTGAATATAATAACTGCTCTAAGATGCATTTTAAAAACAGCATTTCTACATTCTTTGTCAATAGTTTGATTCTATCTTTTGAATTGATTTCCCTACTTTGAAGTCTCTTTCACTGGCACTTGAGCTCTTTACTAGTGCAGGGAGACCATTCTTGTTTGCCTTCCAGAAGGCAATAGAGTCATTATTGATGTTAATTTTTTTTATTTTTATATATTTATTCAACTCAGTCAGAGCAGACTCAGTTAAATTCGGACATAGTCCTGTACTTGCTTCTGAATCATCGGAGTCTGCATGGACAACATCCCATGAAATTGAGAATCAAGAAGATTTAGGTTCCTGAAAATTTTTAAATTTTCATTATTTCAACTTTTTAAAACTTAATTTACAATCACCAGTATTTTAATGATGAAACTAGTGCTATTAACTCATATATTTACCTCATTGGACTGAAATTTTTTTCCCTGTAAAAATGCATATAATTGTTAATTTAAGTGAATGTTGGCTATTCTACTCCTTCCTTATAATTAAATTAATCTCAATTAAAAATATATCTAACTTTTTTAACCTAAAATTTCAGTGCTTTTGACCTGATCATTTGTCCAGTGAAACATTTGGGCAACATCTTGAATAACAAATGAATAATTCTCAGCCAAATCCATGGGTATTATAGTATTATCAGGAAGTATATTTTCTGTTAAACTACACAGATCTACACTTTGAGTCTTTGCTATGTAGTGATAGTCAGTCAGAATAATGTTATTTGACAAGCTGTCAATGAATTCAACAACAGGTTTCACAAGTGTTTCTATAGTTGCTTTGGCTGTGCTTACCCATTGACAATATTCTATACTGTCACATTCAGATAATGCATCCAGAGAAATTAAATAGTCTTTGACACCTGATATACCTGTACACTCTTTATATTGCTACAATATGCAATTTCATTTTGTCACAAACTGCCTTATCAATTAGAATGTTATGATTTAAATTCTTTTCACCACATGTAGATATCATTAGCTTAGGATTCTTGTGGAATGTGTAAACAGTCTTTATGGGTTCCTTTCTGTTCAGCTATCACATACCACTTTGGCCTCAAACAAGTAAAGGATGAAATTTTTATTGGCATTGCAACAGTTTCCTTATATTTTAAGTAAATTTCTCGAGGGTTTCCTAGTATTAGGCGTTTATGAATGTGTTCTTTGACACCATCTTTATTTTTAAAATTGACACTATCTGCCTTAAATGGATATATGCAACTTATCATCATTTTCATAAAAATTCTTGACCATTTCTACCATTTCTGTATTTATAAATTTTTCTTTGGAGCAGTTTGGTACTTCTGGTAGAATACCAAACATTTTTTTCCATCTTCTGGCCTTGTTAACCAAATATTGTGTTGCTCCAAAGAATGTTTTGGTTTCTTCTATGCTCTGTGGAGACATTTTAGGTATTTGAAGGCAGGACTTGTATGAAGTAGAAACATTATATTTTTCTTTTAAGCTTCACTTACAAATGAGAATGCTGGTAAAATGGTATATATAAATTATGTAATTTTATTATATAGCAAATTTGATTTTAAAAAAAAAAATGTTTATAAAAGTTTTGTTTATTTAATAAAATGCATTGAATGTTAAAAATATGTTTGAGGTTATGAATTATAGAGCCTATATTTAAAATACAATATGTGTCTGATTGATTCTCTGAATGCATAGTTTTCTATCTTTCTATCCATTTTGCTATTCTTTGACTTTGATGGTCTTGCTTTATCAATAGATTTTGAAAATGCATCTTCCAATGTGTGTTTTGAAGAGGTACCTTACTACTGAATACCTTTGCTTAGACTTCTTTATGGATCCCATCTGCAAAATTATATTGATACTGACTTTGAGAGATTGTTACATATTTCCAAAACATTTGACTCGTACATAATTTAGATAAAAGTGTAAATGTGGAAAGATATTTATTCATTTTCAGAAACCTAATTTATTTCAGTATATTCTTAATGAAATTTGACTGGTATAACTCTAAGCTCAGAAAAAAATTTGTACATCTATTGCTTCATCATCAAATACTTTTTTCTTCTGAAACAGTTACAGATTCTTTTATTAGATGTATCCCTTTCTTTCTTTCTCCTTACTTGTAAGTTGGCAATGCTTATGAAGTTTTTTCATTCATGCAGTGTAAACATATATGTATTTGCAAGAAATCCAAACTCTGTCAATGTTCACAACAATGTATTTTGTAATGGGATGCAAGCTTTTTAATATGACCTCCTTATGATCATAAAATGGATTGCAACAGCATTTTATTTATAGTTTGCAGACATATATTTAAATTAAGCAAAGATATGGGGGAAAAAATTGTTAACTAATATAATCATTAAACAATATTTTAACATATTATTTTGTTAAAGTCCATGTTACTCAAAGTAACATTAAATACTGAACTTCACAAGTGTTTCATTTTATAATTTTATTCACAAATGATAAAGGATCATTTTGTTCATCAATAAAAACAATTTGTAGCGATTATCCTCAAAGGAGAGAACAGCCTCTCAATATTAAAATTTTGTTTAAGTTTTAAAATATCAGTCATAGGTAAAAAGTACTTAGAGACACTTATGTTTATCATTCCTGAAACTGAAATTCATACTGCATTCAAAATATCTCCTTTCTATAAATTTGTATATAAAAACTATATGCAATTACTTGTTTTAATGATACATAAATTGTAAATGTATATATATTGTATTAAACATAAATAGTTGTTTTATTACATATTTCATCAATACAGTTGAATTTACAAACTTATTTATGATAAGTTTTTATAGTGCAATGGTTATATGGGAACAAATGATAAAGGTGACAGGAAATCAGAGGGACTATTTAAAGATTTTCAGAAACCTGGTGAGACAATAAAAGGTGAGTAGAAGGAAAGGTATGATATTTGGAAATTTACCTAGAGTTGGTGTGGGGCATGAATGGATTTCACAGGCCTTAAACATGAATGAGTAACTGAAAAATCTCTTTAATGTTAATGGCATAAAATTTTTAGGTTTTGGGACAAGTTTTATGGAAAAAAGAAATGTGTTTGCAGAGGATGAAGTCCATCTTAGTAGAAAAGGTGTCAAAATTTTAAGTGATGAAATATTGGAATTGTGTAATTTGGTAACTAAACAAAGATAGGGGTAAATTGCGAATTTGTAAAACATAAATAGTATATATGGTATTAATTGTTTCTATACAAACGCTTAAAGCATCAGGATAAGAAGAATGAGTTAATGAGATACATAGTAGAGGAAAATTTCGATATTATTTGTTTCACTGAGATTTGGGCAAATGAGAACCTTTTTGGTGATTCATTACAAGAATTCGAAATTAAAGGGTATATATTTTATCTGATCAAGCACATAGATAGGAAAGGTGGAGTTGCTTTATATCAGGAGCATGATTCAATCTGTTCAGAGACTGGAATTTAAAATTGTACTAGAGGTTGAATCTCGGAGTTGATATTGTCATAAAGAGTTAAACTATGTAGAGTAAGAGCATTTTATAGATACCCTTCTTAAGGTTAGGAACTGAGTGTTGCAATGATAAATGAAATTATGTCAGCATGCAGTGTTAAAGAAGTAAGTATAATCATAATGGGTGATTTCAATTTTCCTGATATTGATTGGGGTACTTTTTCTAGTACTGATCAGACTAGTTGACTGTTTATCAGCTGTATGTATACTTGATAAATTTTTAAACCAGGTAGTTGGTGAAGCAACAAGATCTGCTGCGCTACTAGATCTAATATTTGTAAATGAAGATAATGTTACAGTTGAGAAAAGCTTGGGTAGTAATGATCATAAGTGTAATAAGGTTTAATTTGAATGTAAGGTAATAGCTAAACCACATTTATCAGAAAACAAGGTAAAAATTTTTGACTTTAAAAATGCAGACAATGATGAATTCAGAAACATGTTTATAACCATTGACTCGGATAAAGAATTGAAAGATCAGAACTTTTCAAATGCGCTAAACTTTCAATTCCATCTTGGATAAAATTAGTCAATGTTTTCCAGTCAGGGAAATTAGGGCAAGTAAAAGAAAGCCCAATTGATGGAGTAAAGAGGTAAGGGATAAATTTAGGGACAATCATGTAATGGTCAAGAGGTTCAAAAACAGGAACAGTATAATGGATTTTGAAACCTATAGGAATATAAGGAATGAGCTAAATCAAGAAATAAGGGGGTCTAAAAGACAATCAGAAATGATAATAAAGATATGATGAAATTCATTAGTTTTTATAAATTTAATAATAATAATAATAGAAGATTGGTCCTATTATCATAAATGATAAAGCAATTAGCTCTGATGAAGAATTAGTCATTATCTTTAATACTTATTTTGCATCAATATTTATAGAGAAAGGTTTTGATAACAGTTACAGCAGAGTAGTGATATTTTGCATTTCTTGATGTTGATGCAGATGAAGTTAAAGATTTGCTTGAACATGAATTATAATAAATCTGCAGGTTCTGATTGGTATACATGGAAGAATCCTAAAGGAATGTACATAGTGAATATTTTTGCTTATAGTTTATATTTAGTAGGTCTCTTAATTATTGTGAAGTACCAGAGGACTGGTTAAACTGCTTTTGTGGAACCTATTTTTAAGAAAAGGTAACAGGGATGATTTTGGAAATTATAGACCAGTTAGTTTAACTTTCTTGGTATATAAAATTCTAGAAAAAATATGAAAACTGAATAGGAAAACATTTAGATGACAGGGAAGATATTGCAAAACTTAAAACAGTTTTAGGAAAGGTAAATCATGTCACATTAATCTTATGGAATTTATGGAGCATATTACTGATTGTGTTACAAGGGAGAATCAGTTTTTGTAATATAACTTGATTTTAGCAAAGCTTTTGATAAGGTACCTCATAAAAGGCTGATTTTCAACTTATCTTGGTATGGTTTAGGAGAGGGTTGTTCATGGTTGGATACAGGAGGGTTGAAAGATAGGAGACATTGTGTAATATCAAATGGAAATAAATCATCATGGGGTTGGTAAAGAGTGGTGTTCCTTTAAAGTTCTTGCTGGGGCCTCATCTATTCTTAATCTATATAATGATTTGGATAGGGGAATAAAATGTTTAGTTTTTAGTTTGCTGATGACATTAAGCTTGCCTATTCTGTTAAAAATATTAAGGAATGTATGACAGTTCAATGTGATTGGATAAACTTCTTGACTGGGCTGAAAAGTTTCAAATAAATTTTAATAAAAAATGTAAAGTTCTTTGTGTGGGCTATTCTAATAAGAATTTCAATTATGAAATGTATGGGAAATGACAAGTCTGTGGATAAAGAAAAAGATTTGGGTGTGATTATTGGCAGAACAGTGCCTAGAAGCTAAGAATAGAGCCAAATGCTAGGAATCAAATGAAAATGCTAATTATAAAAGTAAGGAGGTGATCTGTAAGCTCACTAATGGTTATGCTAGACCACTGATTGAATACTGTGCACAGGTTTGAGGCTCCTTATATAAGAAAAGCCATTAATATGCTGGAGGCAGTGCAGTGCAATGCAGAGCATCAAGAATGATTTTTGGATTTAAAAATAAGAGTTACAGGGATAGGCTCAAGGAATTGGGGATGGTTTCCACCAAAACAAGGCATCTTAGAGAAGATTTTATTCAGATTTTCAAAATTTTGTCATCTGTTTATGATGTAAATGTGGGTAATTTTTTTTTTTTTTTTTTTTTGCTAGAACACTGTGGATTCACTAGGGGTATGTACCGACCTGGGCCCTGTCTAATAATCAGGGAAAAACAATTGTTTACTTAATGGGGTTAATTGTAAATTATACTTATTAATGGTGGATTAAACCAAAGAAAATTAAGATTTTAATTCCATTATTCCTTCATTACATATTGGGTGGCGCAAAATAAATGCAAAGTAAAAGGAACAAACAAACAATTAATTCAAATAAAACCCTATTCACTATCAGAATCTTCTTGAACATTTACATAATGAGTTTTAGAATTTGGGGAAGTGAAATGTTCAGGAACAGAGGACAGTGACGTTGAATGTGTTACTGCTCTAAGATTGTATTTTAAAAACAGTAGCATTTCTACATTCTTTGGCAATAGTTTGATTCTATCTTTTTGAATTTTGATTTCCCTTTACTTTGAAGTCTCTTTCACTGGCACTAGAGCTTGCTAGTGGGCACAAATATACTCTTGTCAGTGTTGGGAGATCTTTCTTATTTACCTTCCAGAAGTCAATAGAGTCATCGTTGATGTTAATTTTTTTAATTTTTATATAGAATACACTCAGTTAAATTCAAACATATTCCTGTACTGGCTTCTGAATCATCGAAGTCTGCGAGGGCAACATCCCACAAAGATGAAAATTCTGGAGATTTAGGTTCCTGAAAATTTTGAAATTTTCTTTACTTGGTCTTTAAAACTTAATTTCCTATCACCAGTAATTTTAATGATGAAACTAGTACTATTAACTCTTATATTTACCTCTATACTGCAATGGACATACTTCCATATCGTCCTCAGTATTAAAATGGAACTTTCATTATTTCACAATATTTAATTTAAGTGAATGTTGGGTATTCTACTCCTTCCTTATAATTAAATTAATCTCAATTAAAATTATATCTAATTTTTTTAACCTATAATTTTACCATTTTGTTGACTGGGACACTCTTGATAGGCACCTGTGGCTTCTAATTTTCTAAACCATTAATAAAAAAAATTTGCTTTTGACCTCTTTTACAAATAATTTGAAAACCTGAATCATATCCTCTCGAAGAAATCTTCTTTCTATGGAAAACATCCCCAGTTCTTTTAATTTATCCTTGTAGCTCATTTTTAAAACCAAAAGTAATTCCTGTTCTCTGCGCTTTATTGCCTCTAGCATATTAATATATTTTCTTAAATATGGATCCCAATCTTGTGCACAGTACTAAATCAGTGATCAAACATAACATTGAGCTTACTGATCACCTCCTAACTTTTATAATTAATATTACAGTTTATTATTCCTAGGAATTCTGTTAGTTCTATTCCTAGCTTCTAAACACTGTTCAGACACATTCAAACTAATGCTGACTTTCACACTCAAATCTTTTTCTTTATCCACAGACTCAAGCCATTCTCCACACATTTTGTAATTGAAATTTTTAATAGAATTCATTTAACATTTCTCAGCTCAACCAAAAAGTTTATTTATATATCCCTCAATATTTTTAATTGGATAAGCCAGCAAACTTAGAAACTAAACATTTTTATTCCCTGATCCAAATTATTATCAATATAGATTAAGAATAGAAATAGAACCTTGAGGAACCTCTCTCTTTTATAGCTTCCATGATGATTTATTGCCATTTAATAATATTAACAGTCTCCTGGACTTAAACCAAGTGCTCCTGTATCCAGTTTTGAACAACCCCTCCTAAACCATCCTGAAATAACTTGTAAATCATCCTTTTATGGGATATCTTTTCATGATCATTGCTAAAATCAATATATACAATATCAGCTGATTCTTTGCCAATGCAATCAGTATTATGCAATTCCAAAAGATTTGTGTGACATGATTTACCTTTCCTAAAACAGTTTTGGTGTGGCAAAATCTTATTTTCAAATAAATGCTTTCCTATTTAAATATTTTATCTAGATCTTTTACTACAAACAAGGCTAAACCAACTGGCCTGTAATTTTCAAGATCATCCCTGCTACCTTTCATGTAAATTGGTACCACACAAGTAATTTTCCAATCCTCTGGCATCTCACAATAATTTGAAACCTATTAAAATTTAAATATAAACAATATGTGATACTTTTCCTACTTTCCTATAGGATTCTTCATGCATACTGTCAGGACCTGCAGACTTATAATCAATATACTCGGGAAAATTTTTGAACCCATCAGCATTAAGAGATACAAAACTATTTCTACCCTTCTCTCTTATGTAACTTATAAAACCTTTCAACTGTAAACAGTGATGCAATATAGGTATTAAAAATATTGACATTCTTTAACAGAGCTAACCACTCTTACCATTTATCGTAATCTTTATATTATTATTATTATTATTATTTCTTCAGATCTTTATACATTATTTTTTTGCCAAGTTAATTTCTGATTGTCTTTTAGACATTTTTATTATCTGATTTATCTCATTGCTTATTCTCCTGCTTGTTTCCAAGTCCATTATACTATTATTGTCTATGAATCTCTTGATCAACTTCCAGTTATCCCCTTATTCCCCTACTCCACCAATTTCTCTGATTGAAAAACATTCATAGATTTTCTTGTAGATTAACTCAAATGTTTTCCACATTTGAAAATAGTTTGTCATTAAATTCTCTATTGCAGTCAATGGTTCCAAGCGTATTTCTGAATTTATTAAAGTTTGCATTTTTAAAGTTGAAAATTTTTACCTTATTTTCTACTATCTGTTGGGCTTAGTTTTACTTTTATCTTTGCATGAATGAACTGATAACTAGTGATGGGATAGACCTAGTCTTTTGTGCATGTATTAGTATTGTTATTGTTTGTTTGGACTGGGACAGTCAGTCACAGTCTCGATAGGCCCTTGTGGCTTCTAACTGTCTCTATTTTCCTATGTTCCTATATTTAGCTATTGCATTTAAATTAAATCTTACTATGATCACTGTTACCCAAGTTTTCCTCAACTTCAGTATGATTAATCAAGGAGTCTTCATTAACAAATATTTGGTCTAAATATTGGATCTTGTTGACTCATCAATTACCTGGCTTAAAAAGTTATCAAATAATCAATAAATAATAAACTAGTCTGTTCAGTACAAGTGCTGCAATCAATATCAAGAAAATTGAAATCACCCATTATGATTATTCTTACTTCCATAACATTGCATGTTGCCATAATCTCCTTTATCATTGCGAACATTTAGTTCCTGATCCTAAGAATGAAAACTGATAAAGATTCCTATATCGGTTGCCACCAATAACTATCAAAATTTCAAATTTTCCTCTTAATATGTACTCCAATACCTACTTATCATCTATTTTGCATCATTGTTTACATTTGAAAGGTTTGATTATGATAACATCAGATTTAACTAGTTACAAACTTTTGCACAATACCCTAAAGGCTTGATTATTCTAGGTTCCTTTACAAGGCAGTGAGAAGTGTATTTACAAGCTTTGCTTGTGAGCGAGTGAGCAAGTAGCCATATATACTGAGTAAGTTAACTAGTATAATAAGTCATCCTCTTACATGGGTTTAAGTAAAAAAAATTTCTGGAGGGGCTATGGCCCCTCTGTCTGAGAATATCAGTTAGCTTGTTATGATTTTCATATTACCTTTGTTTTATTTATATACTATCAAACAGGGTAAAACTAGCCTCCCCTCTAAATATAATTTCAGTCGTCTTTTTTAATGAAACTATTAATATTCTCAATATATATATATATATATATATATATATATATATATATATATATATATATATATATATATATATATATATATATATATATATATATATATATATATATATTTTTTTTTTTTTTTTTTTTTTTTTTTTTTTTTTGGGGGGGGGGGGTAGAATAATTTTCATATTTTAATGTTTTGTATAAATTAAATTTAATAAGTGATAACTATAATTCAGAAACATTTTTCCCTTTTCAGTTAGATTTTTTTTTTGACAAAATTTGAAAAATTTTCTAAGGTCTCCTCTCAAAAAATTGTATTGAGTATTTAATTAAAAATTGAACTTAGAGGATTTGAAAAATATGAATGGTAAGTGTTTGCATTTAAAATATTGTAAATTTTGTTTATCATTTAGAAAATATTAATGTTGTTCAAAAATGGTAAAACTAACAAGAAAAAAAATTTGTCGTAACTTTATTTTTTTACTGATCTACATGAAATTTTCGTAGATTCTACAGTTGGGTGAAATACACATTTTTTATTTAGTAAAATATTTTGTATTGGTGCTGTGCACAGGAAAAATTAAAAAACTTTCCCATGTACAGGAATAAAATGTTTGGGTATACAAAATATATTTTATAAATAAAAAATGTATATCCTACCTAACTGTACAACCTCTGAAAATTTTATTTATATACCCAACCATTCTGTTGCTGTGGGAAAATTTTTAAAAAATTAAGCTCAGTACCAAAAAGATTGGGTATACGAAAATGTTTTTGAAGGTTGTACAGATAGGCAAGATAACATTTTTTTTTTTATGTAGAAAATTTTATGGTATACTCAACCATTTTGCTGCTGTACATGGAAAAAAAGAATAATTTGAAATCTTTCCTATGCACAGCAACAAAGATGATTGGTTATATGAAAAAAAAAAATAACTTTTTAGAGGTTGTATAGTTGGGCAAGTTGCATATTTTTTTTTATTTAAAAAATTTTTTTGGTATACCCAATCATTTTAGAGATGTGCATGGGAAATTCTTTAAAAAAATTAACCATTGCACAGCAGCAAAATCATTTGGTATACAAAAAAATTTTCTAAATAAAAAACGGGTATCTTGTCCAACTATACACCATCTGAAAATTTCATGAACTTTGGATGGCCAGAAAAAAAGTTATGTTCCCCTAAACTCAAAATGTTTTTTTTTATTATTACTTATAATACTAGTCTTATCCATTTATTTTAATGAAAAGCACTAATGAATAGAAAGTTTTAAAATATAGTTATAATATTACATTATATGTAATACAAAGATATATCAGTAACTTTGTTTATTATCGATATATAATTTTTTTATTTATCGAAATATTATATATATATATATATATATATATATATATATATATATATATATATATATATATATATATATATATATATATATATATATATATATTATATATATATATATATATATATAATTATATATTAAATTATGTTTATAAATATAAAAATTTTATAAAGAATGATTAAATTACTTAATGATTACTTGACTGTGTCAAAGTCATTATCAAATAACGAACTCAAAATTAACTTGAAAAAATTTTTTTTTTTTTTTTTTTGAGAGCGGACCTCCCCGACGAGGGGATATGCCGTCCTTCCAGGCAGTCAAAATATTGCCCTTCATGTCATCACGAGTTCAGAGCTAGTGAAACACGTCCACATGCAATGAGAGTTCGTGATGCTCTCCTAAAAAAAAAAAAAAAAAAAAAAAAAAAAAAAAAAAATGTAAGTTATGAAAGTGTGAAGAGTATCATCTGACAACTTGTGCGTCTAACAACCGCTAGTTTTCAAAAATATTTTTTTTTTCGCAAGACTAATTTAACATCTGGCTACCATCAAGCAATTTTATATATATATATATATATATATATATATATATATATATATATATATATATATATATATATATATATATATATATATATATATATATATATATATATATATATATATATATATATATATATCACTGGTAGATGCTATAAGTGGCTGGGAAAAATTCTTACCAACGAATATGCTGACTGACAACTCGTGTTAACTGAATTTTCTTTGACATCACATAACAATTAATATGTGTTAATGCAAATAAAAATTTGTAAATATGTGCCTACATTCCTTTGGTTTCTTCACCGCCCCCCCCCCCTAATTAACGCTTTCCAATTATTTATAATATTAACACAAACTCCACTCAACAGTTTTTCATTTAGATTCTGATCACTGTATTCTTTTAATTTTGTTACATTCAGTATGGCTGGCGGGCCCTTTTTCCACTTTTCTAATTAAATTTTTCCGTGTCCAAAACTTCCTGGGATAGGGAATCATTAATAGACTTATTGTGTGTGTGTTACACGAGATATGGAGTGGACGTCACTCTTAAGTTTAA
>SEYY01021904.1:160000-187500 GCA_009176605.1 Armadillidium nasatum
TGCATATAGTGGTGGTTGCACGAGCCACCTCTGATATAATATATATATATATATATATATATATATATATATATATATATATATATATATATATATATATATATATATATATATATATATATATAATATATATTACTATATATATATATATATATATATATATATATATATATATATATATATATATATAATATATATATATATATATATGGCCAGACTTCGGTTTGAGCCAGCAACATATTTAAAAAACTACAGGAGGTACGTAAAAAAAAAGGATTATATTTTTGGAATCCTTGTCGAATTTCAGGTAGGAAAAATTTGGAAATAAAAAATAAATTCTTATAATAATAAAGTTTATATAAGTAAAGTTTACTTATTTTTATCTCTCGCGAGAATCGTATGTCTGGCAATGTCCGTTTTTTTAAAAAAATTTCGAAATTTGAAAAAATGGGAAATACCCCAAATCGTCGACAGGAAAAGTTGTCTACAGTATTATCATCACTCACGGGTCGGGGGTACGGGGGGCAGAGCCCCCGTAGACAAATGTTCGGTATAACACCAAATTTAAGTTTACGTCATCAGTTGTCGTACAAAACCTTTTTTTTTTTTTTTTTTAAATTTATTTACAAATATTTTACACTTTTCCTAACTGAAATTCGACAAAGATTCCAAAAATATAATCCTTTTTTACGTACGTTAAGTAGTTTTTTTAAATATGTTGCTGGTTTAAACCGAAGTCTGACCTATATATATATAATATATATATATATATATATATATATATATATATATATATATATATATATATATATATATATATATATATATATATATATTCTAAGGTTTTGTAAAGCGATTATTATAATTATTATTATTTATTATTACAATTTGTTGTAGTAATAGTAGTATTGAAATTAGTGATAATGTGTATGTGTGTGTGTGCGCGCGCGCGCTCGCCGTCGCACGACATGGACAATTGATTCCGTTAGCCATATATTATTATTATTATTATTATTATTATTATTATTATTGGTGTGTATGAGAGAGAAAGAGACTCTAGTGTTTGGTTAGCATGTTTTGCATTGACCCACTCCCTTCCTACCCCTAAACCCCAGTTTTCCTTCACGTCTCTGATCTGCTTGGCACCATCCTTCGCCCTCCATCCTTCTGGACATAATTACGAAGCTCTATGGAACCGTTTTTTGATCCCCTTGAGAATGGAATCTCTCTCTCTCTCTCTCTCTCTCTCTCTCTCTCTCTCTCTCTCTCTCCTCTCTCTCTCTCTCTCTCTCTCTCTCTCTCTCTCTCTCTCTCTCTCTCTCTCTCTCTCTCTCTCTCTCTCTCTCTCTCTCTCTCTCTCTCTCTCTCTCTCTCTCTCTCTCTCTCTCTCTCTCTCTCTCTCTCTCTCTCTCTCTCTCTCTCTCTCTCTCTCTCTCTCTCTCTCTCTCTCTCTCTCTCTCTCTCTCTCTCTCTCTCTAAGAAAAATTAGGCTTGATATACTTTTTATTTATGACTTCGTTAGCTACTGTATTATTATTATTAGTAGTAGTAGTAGTAGTAATAATTATTGTTTTTTTTTTAAAAAAAATATATATTATATATATATATATATATATATATATATATATATATATATTATATATATATATATATATATATATATATCCATAGAATCTTTCATTGTAGTTCATGAGGATGTAGGACCCAGAGTCCTAGGGTGTAATAGACGAGGATATAATATCCAGAGTCTTAGAGTAATTGATATAGTTGTAGGACCTTGTGTCTTTGAGTGTAATACCTAGAGTTTTAGAATGTAACAGATGAGGATGAAGAGGTCAGTATCCTAGAGTGTAATAAATAGGATGTAGGACCCAGAGTCCAATTTTCATACTTGATTTTGATGTTGGACCCAAAGTCTTATAGTTGGAATTTAGTGTCCATTGTAAAGTAGATGAACACCGAGTCCTGAAGCTTAATAGATGGGAATGTAGGACCTACAGTTTCTAAGGTGTAATATACGAGGATGTATGACCCAGAGTCTCATAATGTAATTGATGAGGATGTTAGGACACCAGAATCCTATTGTGTAAGAGACGAGTATGTAATGGAGGATCTGAAACCCTAGCTCTAGAAAGTAATTGATGACAGCATAGGACCCAGAATCCTAGGGTGTAATAGATGATTGTACAGTACTTAAATTCCTTTACAATAGGACTTGGTAGATGTAGAACTCGTAATCCAACAATGACCACGAATTGAAGCCAATTACGTCAGACCTCTCTTTCATCTCACACACACACACGCGTGTTCGCACCAAAAAAAAATCTTACCCGTGTTCATACCAGTGATCTCTCTGCGTAATCATACTAAATAGGTCATTTTCTAAGCCGTTACATGGTCACGTTACATCACTCCTGAACCCCAAATCCTGTGATTGGTAGATAATGATTGGTTCTTTGTCTGTTTTTAACTTATATTGACAAAACTTCTGTTTTACGTGGCTAACGTTTGAAAATTGGAGTGGAAAATAATCATTTAATAGATTTAAAAAAAGCGTAAGCACTTTATAATACAAATGGTGGTTGAACTTATTGTATCTAGACAGTGGTATTATAGAGGAGAACGAAGGACCTAGAGTTTTAGTGTGTAATAGTTGACGAAGTAGGACCCAGATTCCTAGAGTGCAATTGTGATGTTATTACCTTTAATCCTAGATTATAATGGATGTTTATGTTGCACACAAAGTTAAGATTGTGATACATGAGGAAATGATCTAGAACCAAGAGTCCTTTTCTATAATCCATAATAGATGAGTATATAGTATCCACAATCTAATGATTGTAATAGCATATTGTGTGTGTGTATATATAATGCATTTAGCCTACACACTCGTTCACTGATGTTAGCACTAACATAATTCTATGATAATAATGTTTGAAAGAAGTAACTACTCACTTGACTAAAGAAACTTGTAAGATGGTTTACAAACGCTACGTATAACACAAGCGCCCAACTTTATACGAGTAACATTTGTTTCCTGGTCTGTTTGCATTTCGAAATTGGGTGTGTAGAGGGGGGAGGGGAGGGAGATGTATATCCGCGTACATCCGCACAATGCACGCACTTTTTAGATAAAGCACACTATCATGATTTATAAAGCTTTGCAGATATTCAAAAAGTGTGATAACCTGGCGTAACGGTAGTGACTTACGTGTAGTATCGATCCTTAATGTGAATCCTATGAAAAAAAAAAAACTTCCTAGAAAGTCTCTATTCCTTCAATCTTTAGAGTAGTGTTCGTCCCCGTAAGGGGAAAAAAAAGAAAAAAATCTTTTAATGCCCATTTTTCCAAATGATTAGTTTCATTTTAAAGTTAGCTCATTTTAAGGTGGTTAAAATTTATAGGTTTATTGCACAAATTTCTCCATCGCGTTTTTTTGTTTTTAGATGAGCACGTCATTTTTCCTCAATCGTCAAAGGATTTCGTCATAGTATAAGTATTACTTAGTAAGGCAAAGATATGGGAAATTTGTTTGCAGTTTCATGACCTTGAAAAATGTTGTAGCTTTAGCTCCGCCTACTTTGATGCCAAAAGTATTTTTTTCATCACTGAGACATATGACGTATAGGTGACGTCATAAAACCTATTGAAAATTATTCCTATTTATTATATATATTATTATATATATATATATATATATATATATATATATATTATATATATATATATATATATATATATACGGTATATATATCGAAAATGGGAAATTCGGAACTTATAATCTGGTACAAAGTTATTAAATTTGGCAACACTGTCGTTGCCGTTTTTTTTATTTAAAAATGGCAAAGAAACCTGCTTTGTGATTGGTCATGAAAACAAAAAACTATCTGTTATTGGAGTCGGGCTACCTAATGACGTAAAAAATAATTAATATTTTTTTTCGATAATAAGCATTATTTTACATGTTATTTCTACAAAAAAGATTTAATTAGATTTTAAATGATTAAAAGAAATACAATTTGCTTCATGAGGGTGTTTATTAAAAAAAAAAAAAAAAGGCATACATTGCATCACAGTCAATCAGAAAATTATAACATATAATCCTACTAAGTAATACTTATACTATGATTTCGTGTAGTCGTAGATTCGTTTTTAATTTAAATAGAAAAAGAAATAAAATGAAAAACAGGAAGGAAGGAGGTTTGAAGTCAGCACCGGTAAAAAATAATTTTTAATGTTAGAAACTTGTATGCTTGCTGTGGGTATTTATCGAGTATTTAAATGTTATTGGCAATATGTTTTTATCCAAAAAAAAAACTATAAAATTAAAAAGATATATTTTTTGATGGAGTAGTAGTAGTTGGGGGATATATATATATATATATATATATATATATATATATATATATATATATATATATATATATATATATATATATATATATATATATATATATATATATATATATATATATATATTAACGAAAATTTAACGAGGTTTTATCCCATTTTGTAGGGAAAGGGAGAGACAAGAGGATTGGGAGGGGATACGACACACACACACACACACACATTACACATTCGCTTCATTATAACGAGGTAATATATTTCTTTGCATCTGTTTTGTTTGTTTGTGAATGTGTTTGAATATGTGAACCACTCCACAAAACACTTATTGATTTATCGATTTCGTATTTTTTGTGTATATATATATATATATATATATATATATATATATATATATATATATATATATATATATATATATATATATATATATATATATATATATATATATATATATATATATATATATATATATACTCATAAATTCATTTTTTATGCTTCCAAGTTTTAAACTAGTTAAATTTATTATTATTATTAATAATATTAATTATTATTATTATTATTATTATTATCATCATCATTATTATTAAAATATGTATACAGGTTAATGATTACTCTTAAAATGTATAATAAATAGTAAATTGTAATACTCTTTATTTTTCTTTTAATTGCTGCCTGAGAAGCTTGGGGTAAAGAGAGCCCCCACGAGAGAGTTGGGGATTGGGGGAGGGGGAGGGAGGAGTTGAATGTGTTTTTTCTTTTCATAAAATATAGAGACAGAGGAAGGGATATATGATAGTAGAATGAAATATAGACCTCCTTAAAGGTTATGGTTTCTAATTATATATATATATATATATATATATATATATATATATATATATATATATATATATATATATATATATATATATATATATATATATATATATATATATATATATATATATATATATAATATATATAAACTGGTAGATATTTTATTTGTTATCTATTTGATTGGAACAAGTTTGATAAGTACCGTTACATTAAATCATATTACCTGTGGTATCAGGTTTTTAACCGTGAATGCCAAGTTCTTTGTGTGTGTGTGTGTGTTTGGGGTATTATTATTACATGTGTTTCCTATCAAAAATAGTAGTATAATATTTGAATTAATAATTTGTTTATTGTAGGTTAAAGGAAAATTATTGAAACTTTTTGGGTTCTTTGTGTTGGTCTGTCGTTTTTGTAATTATATTTTATCATTTAGATTTTGGAGTATGAGTTGTTGTTGTTTTTTTTTTTTTTTTTTTTTTTTAGCAGCAGCTAGGACGAGAGGATTCGAAAAGGTATATTATGTGTATGAATAGAGATGCAGGTTAAAATATCTTTTGTTATGATTTTAGTCGATTTTTGATGGTGCCAATTTATAAACTTAGTAGTAGTATTTAAGCTAAATATTTTTAGATTTAGCAGTTCATTTATTACTGTATTTTTTTGTAATGTTTTAATTCAGAAAAATAATAATATATATATATATATATATATATATATATATATATATATATATATATATATATATATATATATATATATATATATATATATATATATATATATATATATATATATATATATATATAGATATAGAGAGTAACTCACATTATTAACTATTCTTATTCCTTTAATGATTTATCATATATGAATGTTAACTGAAAACTATTTTTGAATCTTAAGAGACTGATGATTTCAGTTATTAATTGTTAATTTATATATATTTTTAATATGAATTTCATACTGTAAGAAAAAATAATTATATTAAAAAATAGATCCTTTTGATTATTATTAAAAACTTATAACTATATCAGTGGGCTACATTTACACTTTTGTGGTCAAAAGGATAAAAGATCTGAACTGCAAATTTTGTAATCTCTTGCCAGCATAATTATTTGCATTTTCATTACTATACAAGATTGAAATTTGATCTGGGATCAATCCAGTGACCCTCACATCCAAGACAAGAATCGTGGGTAAATGCTGCTTGACACAACTTCATGATAAATTTAAATAAATTAATAAAATTAAATTTAAATTTAAATTAATAAATTTAATATTTTTTTCTTCTTCCTGATAAGCATTAAATTAATGGTGTTTTTTCTTTTTCTATTTTCAGATTGTAAAGATGACTGCAGGAGTTTGAAAAGTATTCTTACCATTGAAAGAAAATACGGTGGTGGGCGGCCAAATTAATATTGAAGGAACGCCCATGGCCGCCCACACACCAAAACCCTTGGGCGTTTAAAAGGGGGAAATGATGGATTAAGGCTACCCATATAGATACTGGTTATCTAGCCTATAATGACTATATGATACTTTTTTTTTTACAATGGGTGGTACTTTGTATTTTGTGTTAATTAAAAGGTGATACATAAATTTTTTAAATAATCATAATAATAATGGTGCTTATATCCAGTTTATATTTAATTATAAGCTTTCAATAAACTAGTTTGAATAAACTGATTTTATAAATATTGTATATAAATATATGCATGTTTTTAAAAGTATATAAGCTACGTACATGTGAAATATTATTATGCATCTTAGTATGAAAAACAAAAACTGAAATTGATACTATGTATGCATTATTTTGACATCTAGTGATAATCTATATATAGTTAGTTGAAACATATTTTTCAATTGTCTGTGATATATAATTATTTCAATGGTTGCATCAGTTAAAACTATGTGGTACAACTTCATGTCCTACTTTTCCAACAAGTTCTCTTGAAGCACTTCTTTATTAATCAAGGATTGGAGTTTTGTTTCAAGCTCATCTCTGATACAAAGATACTTTTCATAATGGCACGTCGTAGTGGAGAAACATGTCGGCAGTTAGTCGTGTCGGTTGTTGGAGTGTCTGGGGGTGAGAGAGAAAAGGGTGTAACTGGAGTTGGCAAATCCTGCCTTTGTAACAGATTTATTCGCCCTCAGGCAGATAATTATCATGTTGACCACATATCAGTTCTTTCACAGGTAAATATATGTATATTTTTTTAGTTTTTATTTTATATATCTAATTAGCTTTTTTTTTTTTCTCATATAATCATGATAGAGATTATTTTTTTTATTGGAAAAATACATTTTTTATATTGTGTGGCTTTAGCGTATATTTTTTTTTTCTACAATTAGACAGAATAATATATATATATATATATATATATATATATATATATATATATATATATATATATATATATATATATATATATATATATATATATATATAATATATATATATATAATATATTTTGATTTATGCATTAAAAGATTTTTGAAATTAAAAATATCCATTATTTCGGTAGTACTTCAATTTTTTTGAAAGGAAACCAGAGGAAGTGAATCATTTTCCTTAAAATTTTGATAGTAAATTTTATTTAGTGAAACGCAAAGGTTTGGTTATTGATTAGTATTGTACAAAGAAGACACCCAAATAAATTAAATTTAAATATTTTGTTAGAAAATATTCTGAAAGGTTTATTTTTGAAAGTTTTTAAAAAATCTTAAAGCAACTATATGTATATATTACTTGTATATATTATTCGAGAAATGCTTCAATTTGCACATTGTTCAAAAGAGTAGGAAAGGCTTCATTTGGTAAAGCCTAAAATTCTTAATCTACTTGATGATGTTGGTAGTCGTGGAACTCTTCAGAAAAGTAAATTTAAACTATTGTGCAGATTGTATCTTGTCTTGAAGGCAAACATTGAGATATGCATTTCATATTCTTCCGTTTTATCTAATACTTAACCCTGCTTTTTTTTTTCATGCTATTTATAATGGGGGGCTTTGCCTTCTGGAATAACTAATTGTATTAGGCTTTGATCTTTAAAAATTTATGGTACTTATACCAATATTTTACAGAATATACAATAGGCCTTCATATATATATGTTGTTACAAATATGTATTATTCATATCAGTGCAAATTATTGAAGAGATAAGTCAGATAACTTTTACGTTAGAATATAATGTATTACATTCTGAATGGTTTTTAAACTATACTGCTATTGTCAAGTTTAAACTGTTGTTAATATTAAAAACTTTTTTTTTTTTTCTTGATTTCTTGAATCTGGATTTATTTTAACATTCTACATTAAATAAATAAATAATTATTTAATATTATTTGTTTTTATATAATATATATATATATATATATATATATATATATATATATATATATATATATATATATATATATATATATATATATATATATATATATATATATATATATATATTATATATATATATATATATTCTTTATTTTATAGTTATAATTTCAGCGTCTTTGTTAATTTTAAATTAAAAATACCTTTATTTTTAGTAGGTTTCTTCAAAGTTTGTTTGCTTTCTTTGTAATAAAAATGATTTCCAAAAGGAACTGAATAAATTAATATCTGTATACTAGATTTACCAGATACCCTTTATCTGCACTCATCAATATACTCTCATTCACTTTGCATTTATGTATTTTTCTTTGGGCATAAAAATCTTTATATTATTGACAAACTAATCAGAATTGTGTAAAGCACATTTCAGTAGTAGATCATAGTAGTGGTAATTTAAATAAACTGTTGTGCAAACTAGTTTGTCGTTTGTATGTGCCACACATTGTTAAATTACTGACCTTGTGTTAAGATTGAAAATCTACTTTCAATTTTTGTTCTGATGAAAAATATGATATATTCATATCTTTTGAAGATAAGATAGTGTGCTTGATTACTATATATAACTCTCTTCTTTTTTTTTTTTTTTTTTTTCTGAATCTTATATTGACTTATTTTAACATTCTACATTAAATAAATAAATAAATAATTATAATTATATAATATATATATATATATATATATATATATATATATATATATATATATATATATATATATATATATATATATATATATATATATATATATATATATATATATATATATATATATATATATATATATATATATATATATATATATATATATATATATATATATTTTTTCCATATTTGGAACTAATTTCATTTCAAAAGGCTTTATTAAATATCTTTAGGTTCAGATTTTGTAGATAGATTTTATTTAATGATATTTTTAATATTGTATTCAATAGCAAGTACAATATACATCTTAGTTTAAAACTAAAGATCTATAAATATTTCTATAAATATTAAAGTACTGAAAAAAAAAAAATGAATGAATATTTCAGACTGATTTTAGTGGTCGTGTTGTGAACAATGATCATTTTCTCTACTGGGGGGAATCTGCGAGGACAGCTGAGGATGGTACTGAATATAATGTACAAGTCATAGAACAAACAGAATTTATTGATGATGCTTCGTTCATGCCATTTAAAGGTTAGCTATTATTATTATTATTATTATTGTTTGTTTAATGTATAGGGTCTATGTTATTATTATTAGTTAATATGATTATTATTATTATTATCATCATCACTATGATCATGATCATAGACTGCAATTTTTTCTTTTAGTTTTAGCAACCCAAAAATCATGGTAGCTAAAAGTAGAAATGTCTTTTGATTTTAAATGAGTAATTAAAAGAAAATTTTACACTTAAATAATTATTGTGTATGTAAAAATAAATGAAGGAAAGGAGTGAGTGAATTCTATTATTTGTGGATCAGAAGTGTAATATACCATTGCTTGTGTAACTTCTTTGCAGTTAAATTTTATTTTATTTGCATAAGATTGTTCAAATTATACTTAATATTTGTTAATATTCACATAAAGATTAAATTTTGAAATTTAATCCTAAAAAATTTTTTCAATTTTAAGATAATATTGACTTTTTTAAAAGTGTAAGTATAGTGATATTCTTTGATATTACTATACTTACAGTAAAAAAAAAAAAAAAAAAAAAAATTTTCTTTGATGTTGATATCTTATGTTTGTTATTGTTTTACTATTCCTGAAGTTGGTTGTATCGTAAGCTTTTCTTCCTTTTGAATATTGAATGTTATTTGTGGATGATCAACATCATTCATTAAATAAATATTTATCATTGCATTTGTATTTGTAATTTAAAAGATTTAATTTGCAACAAACTCGCTTAACAGTATCCTTTAATCAATCAGTGTTTATAATAATTACTACAAATTTTATCAAATAGCAGGGGAATATAGATGTGTGAACCCAGAAGGTGACAAGAATTTTAAAAAAATAATTGAGAATATGGGGGAAGTAAAAAAAATGATGCAGATGGATTTGAATATTTGTGGTACATCTTGAGTGATTGTGCGATTTAAAAATTTTATTTTAAAAAAAAAAAAATAAAAGTGTAAGATCCTCATTTTGTATATTTAAAATAATTATTGGATCTATCTACTTGGAATTGTATAAGTCACAAAAAAAGGTACTTTTTGTGTAGAAGGAAGTCATATGACCAAGTTTTTGTTAATAAAATGGTCTTCATTGATTTATTTATTTCTTCTACAAGTTATTCTACTACAGAAAGTGATAATTCATTATTATATAATTACTACTATTATTATTATTATTATTATTATTATTATTATTATTATTATTATTATTATTATTATTGATGTAAGTTGGAAGAAAATATGGAAAGGATGTCAGTTATGTTCTTGAATGGAATCTAACTAACAGTTATTGTTCAAAGTTGTGGAGTCTTTTATTTGTCTTTGTATGACTCTTATTCCTTTGAGACTTCTTTTAAAGTTAATATCGAATTTTGAAGAGACTTGCGCAGATGTGAGAAAAGATTGCCAATTAAGAAGTTACTTTTATTAAGAGGAGGGAAGCAGTAGAGAATTAAGGGTGTAACAGCAGACTTTGAGTTAGAATTAATTTTATTTGGTAAAAGAATTAATTCTTTTTGTGTAGATAAACTCAGACAATTAAAATGAGTAACAATGTTAAAAGGAAAGAGGGAGAGAAAGCTTTAGGAGAGTGGAGAGTAAATTTGGGTTTATATAAAAGTATTTTGCATTCTGCATGGGTCATTAGGTTGACAAATTATTTATTTCAAATAACTGAGACAGTCTCTAAAGGCTCATGTGACTTCTTACTGTCTTTGGTTTTCCTTTCTATTGAAACAAATAACCTGGTTATGTTTTTTTTTAGGTGTCAGTATATTAAATCAAGGGATAATGTGTTACACGTTAATGATGGATGAAGACGGAGGTGTTATTACGTTCTTTGATTCAAATTATTATTCAGAATTTTATATTAGATAATTACACCTACTTTATTGATTTATTTTTTAATTAAAGAATTTTTATATTTTACCCCTTATTTATTATTATTATTATTATTATATTATTATTTATATTATTATTTATGTAAATTTTTATTATTTTTTATTTTTCAGCTGGGAAAATGGATCCTTACATCAAAAGATGTTGTGCAACAAAAATTCAGTCAGCTGAGAAGCTAATGTATATATGTAAAAATCAATTAGGTTGGTAGAAATTTGTTTATGTTTTTGAGTGATTTTTTTTTTTTTTTTTTTTTTTACAAATAATGTATAAAACCTTTAATAGATACGTTTCCAACTGGATCATGATTCATTACCTTCCTTTTTTTTCCACTGTTCAAAGACCACCAGCTCTTTACGACTCTTGTTCTTTTCTAACCTTCTCTAGATAAGTTGTCCACTTAGTAGGACAAATTTCTTGTAAAAAAAAGTTTTTTTAAAAAATTAAAATGATGCAGTAATAAGTATTTTAAATGTAACAAATGAACATTTTGAATTTTATAGTAAGTAACCATAGTGATAAAAATAAACATTTTACGGAATTACCTACGGCCTGTACAGATTTTTTATTCCTTAAAATATAATTAATTTTGAGCATTGACACATTAATAAGATATGTTTTAAAAAATTTATTAATTAAATAAATAAAAAATTGAATAATTCTTAAAAAGAAGTTGCCCACAACCTATCTAGACGCTCGGGAAATACTTCTTTATGTACCTTTTATCTTAACTCCATCTAGCTTTTTTTGACACCCTCTTTCATTTCCTAAAGAAGTCAAATATAAACAAATGATTAAATCCCTTATTTTTATTATTTCTGTCCGATCCTCGTCATTAAAGCCGTTTTATCGACTTTGGGATATCTAATTTCTAATATCTTCCTTTATCAAATGCTCAAGTTGTAAATCTCTAACCTCGTTTCTCATATTTAAATTCATTGTATCTTATATTTACTATATAGATGAGGATGATAGATTTTGTTATCATGCTTCTTGCAAATTCTTTATGAAGAATATCCATGTATTTCCATTTTCATTATCTTCTTATAACTGAATCTCACATACCAATCACACCTCCTACTAGTACTGGAACATTCAGTAACTAGTTACTTATGTTTTTTTTTCCTATTGACTTTTCTCTGTCATTCAACTTTTCTTTTCCATCACCTTCTTCAGCGTTTCTCAACTTTTTTAAGCCTCGCAACCTCCCAAAAAAGCATAAGACCAAAAGTTAATAACCACCACCAACCAAAAAAGTCAAAACATAAAGTTAATAATCCTAAACTCCGTAATAACTCCTTATACCTGGCAGGTGTCGAATTCAAAAGATCAGATTGGGATATTTATCGTATGCTTAATTAATAAATGTTATGTCCAGTAGGTTTCAATTTCAAAAGTGTAGGATTGAGATATTTTTTGTATGATTGATTAATAAATTTAAAATATTCACGACAATTATTAAAACAAAATGTTTTTAGTTCATTTTTTAATATTCAGTCAACAAAATATAAAAAATATGAATTTTGTGTTTGTTTAATATTTGTCTGTTTTAATGTAAACAAAGATTATGAAGGATTAGAAAAGATTTTTTCCTACATGAAGGATTTTATTTTTTTGCGACCCACTGTGACCCTCCCCCAGGTTGAGGAACACTGGTTGACTATAACACACATTATTTATTCCCATTTCCTGTTAAGTAGGTTATTATTACATAAGGCAGATTTGTCTTTATTATTTATTTTACTCTTGACTTTTAAGGGAAATAATAGGATCACTTTAACACTCAAAATAGTTGAAGTTTTTAAGCAAGAAATGCGTATCACAAAATGCTTGCATTCTTATTGTTGTTTTAAGCAAATTTTTTTTTATTTTTATTATTTAACTCCAGTTCATTTCTCCTCTTTCTCATTACCTCAAGCTTGGCAAGTAATAACTATTAAAGTATTGAGTATGCCTCATTTATCTGGGTTGATTCCATACAAGTTGGAGTCTAAAGCTCTTCATCTTGTCAACTCTTTTTTTCTGCTCTCTCTCATTCTCCAATCTCTTTATATCCATCTATTTGCTGCGTCACTCTCCTTAAACCATCGCTGTTACAATGGATGCTTGTTCTTCTGAACTCTTAGGCGTGTACTAACTCCTTAGAGGAAAGCTTGTGCTACTCATCTCATCCTCTTCCCTGTCAAACTCTCAGACTCCAGGCTTAACTGCTACGCTCAATCTTACAAATACTCCACTGATAAAGTTTGGAACACACTTCTGTTAACTATTGTAACCCAACTTTACTCTGATTTCCACACTTTCAAATGCTGTGTATCGGGGTTTGTCAGTCTTTAATTTGAATCTGGTTTCTGAACATTCCTTAATATATTTTTTCAGGTATTGAGAAGGAGTATGAGCAGAAAGTTTTACCTGACGGGAAGCTGAATGTAGACGGGTTCCTTTGCGTTTTTGACGTATCTCAGGTACCTAATCGTTCCCTAGACCGAATGGTGGAGCTTACTGCAGCCATATTAAGCAATTGTGTGAAAACGAAGAGACCTGTTGTTCTAGTCACTACAAAGAATGATGAGGCTAATGAGGTAATTAATTATTATTATTATCTTTTAGCTTCATTATTATTATTATTTTTATTAGAGTTATAGTCATATTTTTAATTTAATCCTTTTGTTATTGGTTGTAGTTTTTTTTTTTATTTCATTGATTTTCATTGATGTTACGTAAAATATTAAATTAATTGAATTATTTGTTAATATAAGTATCTCAAAAAAAAGATAGATTTCTAAAGCTCGTTTTAAATCTACCTGTTAAGATAATTGTATTAAAAACACGTTTTTAATTATTTTTCTTTTAAATATAAGTGTATTATTGATTTGCTTAGGGAAATGAAGAGAGTAGGTTGCAAAGTAATAAAATTTCAAGTAGTTTTACTATTTGTGTTTAATATTTTACAGGTGTACGTGAAGGAGGCAGAGAAACTTTGTTGTAGAAAGGAATTCAAGGGTAATATCCCCTTGCTCGAAATCTCGGCTCATGAAAATGTAAATGTTGATTTAGCATTTCTAACGCTCGCCCAATTGGTTGATCGTAACCGCGGTAAAATTAGAATTATCCCGTTCTTTGAAGCAGCCCGTCAACGGAAAGAAGTTCTTGATGCAGCAACCGACATCTACCTCCGACTGGTGCGGAGTGTTGTGTCGGATTACCGCACGCCCTGGTCGGTGGCCTCAAAAAAATTAGTGCATCATAACGATTGCGCTTACTACGTAGACTTGTTTGGCATCGACAGTGCTGCTCGCCTCTACAGACGCCACACCAAGAAACTAAAAGAAGAATTCCTTCAGCGAAAGGTTGATTCGTACATGGACCTTTTGCCGTCTATTCTGAGAGAGTTCTTCCCCGATCTTCAGACGCTGCAGGATGGGTAAGTACTCATCAATTTATTGTAGGTCTTCTTCTTGCTGTCTGTATCTATTATTTTTAATTATTTTATTTTATTTATATCTTTTAAAAATTTATTTTATTATTTGGGTCACTGCACATATGTGTTTGATATAACATTGTCACTGTATCTTTAAAATCTTAACCAATGAGATGAGAGTGTGGAGAATTGATATTTATCTTCATTATTGATTGATGTAATTGGCAGCAAAAGACATGTATCATTATAATGCAAATAATTCAGTAGATTGCATAATTAAGTTTTAAGTGACATGTTTTGAAGTAGTGCACATTAAAAATGAATGGGGTTGAAATTTAACTGGAAAGGGAGGAGGTACCTGTACAAGGGAAGGAGGTAGAGATAGTAACCATAAAATAGGAGGTGGTACTAGAGGAAGGGAGAGGGAAGAAGCAAGATTCACTTTAAAAATAAAATTAATTGATTTTAAAATTATATAAGATGGTATTATAGTAAGTAAAATTAAGGAATTTAATTAAGTTGGTGTTTATTTGAAGACTGTGGGAATGAATTTAATTGTTCCGAAAGGTGATTATTTTAAGACGAAGAGATTAAAGTAGGTTTTAATCTTCACAAGGGAAATTCAAACCAGTATTTATTTACTTTTAATTCACCAAAATTATTATTTTTTTATACTTTAAATTAGGGATGGAGCGATACCAAAATTTTTACCGATACTGATGCTTAAAAATTCCCCGATGCCGATACTTGCCGATACTACTACCGATACCGATACTTTACTCTTGTCCAAAAAATTTACCGATACCGATATTGTAATTACCGATACTGATACTCAAAAATATGCCGATACCGATACTTCACTCCATCCCTACTTTATATATATATATATATATATATATATATATATATATATATATATATATATATATATATATATATATATATATATATATATATATATATATATATATATATATATATAGGATGGGGCGATACCAAAATTTTTAACCGATACCAAAATTTTCCAAAAATATGATACTATACCGAATAAACCAATACTATACCTCTATACCGATACCGATACTGTCCAAAAATTTTACCGATACTATACCGATACCGATACTTCACTCCATCCCTAATTTATATTATATATATATATATATATATATATATATATATATATATATATATATATATATATATATATATATATATATATATATATATATATATATATATATATATATATATAGCTCTATCTTTTTATTTATTTTTAGCATGAGTTTCAGAATTATTTATGGGAATGGCATGAAAAATCAAACTATTCTATGGTAAAATGTAATTCTCTGCTTTCTTATGCTTTAATATATATATATATATATATATATATATATATATATATATATATATATATATATATATATATATATATATATATATATATATATATATATGATTTGCTTTGTTTAACTTTTTTTTAGCATTTTTAAGTTATTATTTTTATAATTATTTATTATTGTTATTATTATTATTTATTTTTTTTTTTTTACCTTAATACACTAATTTTTAAGATTGTTTGGTTTTATTTTTTTTTTTTTTTTTTTATATTTTAATATTTTTTTTTTTTTTTTTTTTTTTTTTTTTTTTTTTTAAATAATAATAATAATAATATTTAAATTAAATGTAAGTATTAATTTTTGAGTTTTAATTCTTTGAGTTTTCTTTTTTTTTTTTTTCCTTCTCTATACACGAGTGGTGGGTGTTTGGTTTTATTTCTTTTGGTAGCTTTCTTAATAAATATTTATGAAATACTTTAGTATTTTATCATCCAGGGTGAAATTATTATTATTATTATTATTATTATTATTATTATTATTATTATTCCCAAGTGAAACTCTTGATGTTTGTGTGAAGTTCAGATTCTTCACCTCTTTTTATTTTCATATGTTGTGGATGTATGAGATGGTTATTGGAAGGATGTGAAGAGAGAGAGAGAGTGAAGAAGTTTATTTATATTTTCTTTTTTAATTATTGATTATAGATATTAGGGGGGTTGTACTAATTAATCTATAGTTAATCGGTTATCAGAGTTTTTATCAAATTTAAAATTTATCAGTGAACTTTAATATTAAAATGAATTACTTAATTTATTTATTTATTTATTTATTTATTTTTTTAGTCATTTTATAGTAATTTATCACTGTTGTAACTAATATAACTTGCCCATACAAGCCATTTTATTTTAATTTTGTATGTAATTTATTCTTTATATAAATTTTTGTCTTAATAAATTTAATTTATAAAGTATACTAAAAAAAGTAATGATTTCTTAAGCGGAATTTGAAGTAATGATGCAAAACACAAAGTTTTTCTCTTGTTTTAAAATAATTTACCTATAAGATGAAATTAGATTCCAGAGAGTAAATTTGTTGGTGCGTAATGAATATCTATTAAAAGGGCCTAAATAAATGTTATATTTCTCTTATAATTGAGATTTTTATTTATTAGAAAATTTTGAAATGTTATTAAAACAATGTTAAGAGGAGTTATTAATTAGACTACTTATCGTTAATCAGTTACAAAACTTAGAACTAACCAAACTTATTATTATGATTATTAGTAGTAGTAGTAGTAGTTTTGATAGGACTTTCAGCAGAGCCATTGGTAGCTTAAGAAACTAGCAGTATACTATTAATTGTATGCTTTGTTTCTAGGGATTGGCTTTCAATTCAGCAGAGAATTAGTGATCATCATGATTTCGATCGGTACTTTATCCGGTGTGAAGACGACCTCCCCTGGTCGGAGAACCTAGATCTCCTTGACTCTGCAGACACTCGCATTCCATTTGACGTCCTCGATTCAAGCGAGGCCGAGACGGTTTTTAAGAACCATGTCAACGCTCTTCAGGCAGAGCTCGAGATGAGGGAGTGAGTTTTTAAGATTTTTATTTATTTTTTATTTTTTATTAATGTCAATATTGTTTTAAAGGGATGAAACTTGCTTTCATTGATATTGTACTTTTTTTTTTTTTTTTTTTTTTTTTTTTTTTTTTTAACATTTTTTTTTTTTTTTTTTTTTTTTATTTTTTTATTATTATTATTATTATTATTATTATTATTATTATTATTATTATTAACATCTTTGACTAACCTTCATTTAATCTCCCTGATTTAAGCAGACTTCCCAGGAGGTGAGTAATGGACAATTGTATCACCTTATTATTATTATTATTATTATTATTATTATTATTATTATTATTATTATTATTATTATTATTATTATTATTATTTCAATGTTATTTTAATTTCTTTAGTAACAACAATTACAATTTTTGTTGTTTAGAAAATTTTAAGTTTTTCTTGCCATTTTTCCTTTATTTTTAAATATATATATATATATATATATATATATATATATATATATATATATATATATATATATATATATATATATATATATATATATATATATATATATATATATATATATATATATATATATAATATATATAGTCTTATGAAAGTAACGTTTTAATTTTTATTCTGTAGATTAAATTTAATTAATTTATTATTATTATTATTATTATTATTATTATTATTATTATTATTATAAATTAAATGAAAAAAGATATCCGTTGATTACATTTCATTATTGCATTCATAGTAGAAACAATGTTACAAATAAAACTTTTGAAATTATAAATGTTTAAATTTTTGTTTTTTACAGGATGAGAGATCGTTTTAAGATGCTTCTCTCTGAAACTGGTTATGTTACTCCTGGCAAGAAGTTGGATGAGGTTCGTGTTCTCTTCATGGGTCGTGAGAGCTTTGACTCACTTTCTGAACCTGACCGTCAAATTATTTACGATCAGCACCAGAAGGATATTACCGAAAAGGCTCGAATTAATTTTATGGTAAGACATTCAGTGATATTAAGTGGTGGGAAAGATGGGAGGGGGTGTCAAGATGAAGTAATTAATGAAGGAAATAATGGGGGGGGAGTGTTGAGATAAGAAGCTCTAGTGTAATATAAAGAGAAGTAAGTAAGATTATTAGAAATGTTTATACCAAGATGGAGAACTAGAGTTAGAAGTATTGGATTGAGTTTTGGGTAAATTAAGTAAATTACAAATGTTGAGGGCTGGGGAAAGAGGAAGTAAAGATCAATAGAATTGGTTATTTACATATTAAGAAATATTTTATTAGACAATTGTGTTAAAAAATAAGTAAATAAATAAATAAATTTAAAGATTTTTTGAGTAAAGAAATGCAGTTACTTAACTGTGGTGAGTTGAAAAAAATAAATATTTATTAGGAAGGAGAATTGAATATGGACCAAAATTTGCGTATCTCAGCTTGCAAATTAGGTGTGAATTATTAGTGTCTTTGGGAGGATATTATGGATGAATTGAGTAAGGTTTCTTTTATAATTTTATACATTTATAAAGTCGATAAATAAGTATTTAGATAAAGAATCGATTCTCTACATGCTGTTAATCTCCTAACATTTCCTGTAGAATTAAATTCATGGATCAATTATTATTAAATATTATATACCAGATCTTGATGCGATATATATATATATATATATATATATATATATATATATATATATATATATATATATATATATATATATATATATATATATATATATATATATATATATATATATATATATATATATATATAGAGATATTATTTTTCCCCCAGGAACTTCTTTTGGAACATGCAGAGCTCTTTTATCATGTGAAGAGCATTGTACCTTCAGGAACTATTACACAGGAAGACATAAGGGAGATAACCCAAGCCCTTCAGGAGGACAGCAGGTGGGTTTTTTTCAAAAACTATTGTTAGAAATTTTGTTGGTGCTGGTTTAAAATACTAATCTTATATATATATATATATATATATATATATATATATATATATATATATATATATATATATATATATATATATATATATATATATATATATATATATATATATATATATATATATATATATATATATATATATATATATATATATATATATTATATATATTGCTTAAATTGAAGTTAAAGATTTTCCGTTATTGAAGGATAAAATAATTTAAAAATTATTATTATTATTTTTATTTGAATTTTTAATTGGAAGTAATAGTGAAAATAGTGTAATTTCGTGATTTTATTGTTGTATTAGATTACTTATAATTTATAAATATAATTACATAATTTTAATTTTATTTCTTCTACTTTTATAGGTACAAGAATCTGGACCGTCTTGAGAGTGAGAGGACTCTTCTGCTGTTGCAACACCTCGGTTTTGTTCACTGTCCCAAGAAGGAACATTGCCCTGCCTATCCAAACTGTACAGATATACTTATAGAGAAACTTTTTGCTCAAAAATCAGTAAAGTTAGTTATTATTTCTATTATTATTGAATACTCTTCAAAAATTTAATTGATGTAGTTATTATTTTCATTATTATTATTAATACTAATACCTTAAAAATTTAATTGATAAACTGGAGTTAAAAAACCTTTTGGATGATGATAATGAAAGTACCATCATTAATATTTGAATTTTGTCTTCAATTTTACAGTTAGTTTATTATTATTATTATTAGTATTATTATTATTATTATTATTATTATTATTATTATTATTATTATTATTATTATTATTATTATTATTATACCTGTCTTATTTTAAAATTTAAAATTGATAAATATTTCATCATATATTTCATTAATTATTTTTTTCGTCAGCAGCAACAGCAGACCAGGATCTGGCTCCTGGAGTGGGAAAGGAATTGATGTTAGTGACAGTCATCCAATGAATGGTCACGTGAATCTAGTCATCCTTGGAACCAATGACCTCGCTCAGAATCTTCATAAAGTTATAAGGGTTAGCTGATTATTTATTATTCACTTTTTTTATTCCCATTTCCTCTATATATATATAATATATATATATATATATATATATATATATATATATATATATATATATATATATATATATATATATATATATATATATATATATATATATATATATATATATATATATATTATATGCCATCGAACCTATTATTTATTTGGCAGTTCACTCAGTGTGGTTAGTAGGTAATATAGTCCGGAAAATATTTAATTTTGTCTATAGTAAATGGTCAAAGGATACATTAAGAATTAATTTTGATAGATAAGTCCTCCTCGGTTCAAATACCTGAAGATGCTGACCTATCACAAACATGGGATATATGTATATAACCCCCAAGATGATTTAACTATGTAAGAAGTGAAGTGTTTATGTTCTGTAACTAAATAAAGATGAAGGAAGTATTGTTAATATTCATTGAGGTTGTTAAAATATGAAATGGTATTGTTATTTGTTAAGGAACAGCGTTCCTTAACTAGGGGGTTGCTACCCCAAGGTGGGATCGTGATCACCTATATGAGGTATTGGTCACAAGAAAGAAAACACTTAATGTACGTAAAAAACTTTTCATATCCTTTCATAATGTTTTTTTTACATTAAAATGTAAACATTAATAGTATGAAATTTATATTTTTTGAATAAATATTATGAAATAAAACTTATTTTGTTTTCATACAATAATAAATAGTATGAAATTCATACTTTTTAAATATATTTTAAATGAATATTATGAAAAAAATGAAATAAAACTTGTTTTCATACAATAATTGTAGTGAATATTTAAATTTATTAATCAGTCGTAAGATAAATATGTCAATTTAGATTTTTGAATTTGACACCTGCCAGACATAAAGAAGGTAATTAAATGGTTGTGAATTTTGAATTTAGGCTTTTTGTGGTTGGAACTAGGCTTTATAGGTTGAGAAATTCTTATCTAGAACTATGCATTTTCATTAATATCGGATAACCGATCATTTCTCTAGCATAGTAGAGAAATTTACATGTAGCTAATCATTCAATAGATATAAACTGAAGTTTGGCAAATAGTATATATCTAGCATAAGTATACAATAGATCGTATAATTTGGTATATTAGGATATGGTAATTGCAAGCTTTTAGAGCAATAAATATTTAAAATAAAATATATGTAAGAGGATTCCCCGAGACTTGAATATAATAAGTGATAGCGATTACTTTACATGCAAGATCAGAATAGAAAATTGGATCTATAAAGAGGAAAAATTGTAGACTTTTTTTTTTTTTTTTTTTTTTTTTTTGTTAATCAGAAGATTTTAAGCTAAAAAAATGTTTTAAGCTTTTAAGCTTGAATGTATTAAAATGTGGAATGAAGATAGTAAGGGTATAACATGTGTAAAATAGTCCACCTAATGGAAAAGTGGTATATATATGAAAACGTAAGGGCTTTATTAGAAGGTTCTTATACTGGGGAAAGTTTTCTTTGTGGTTCTAGTGTAAACCAATACTTGAATTGTCCTGTATTTGTGAAAAGTAAAATAATCATTAAGAAACATATCAGCTTTTGGTGGGTAAGAATTTGTTATTGTTGCTTTAATAGAACCGAAATGCAGGTTATATTGAGGCTATTACAGTTTTGGTGTAGAAATGAAATGTATTCAGATTTGTGCTTTGGTAATTTACACTAATTAGGTGTAGAAATTGTTCATTTTGTACTAAAGGTTAAAATTTATTGTATTTTCTAGTGTTATGTTTTTTTGTTTTTTTTTATTATTATACATTTCTTAATAATTAATATATTTATGTATTATTTAGGATAATTGCGAGGACGATGAGCTGGAAGTGGACAACGAAATATTCACTTTAGATTATCGAATTATTGATGGAGACGTTTCACTACCTCAGAACGCCTTTAAGACTTCTGAATTTGTACCACATGGTAAGTTTTAGCAAAATAAAAAGGTGATTTACTTAAGAGATATCTAGTACATAAAATGACTTGAATTATACGGGTTACCCTAACGACTTGTTTGTATATAAGCAGCAAAGTCATTCTGTTATACAAATTTGTATTATTCGAAACTATTATAATTCATAATATATATGGTCTTAGATAATCAATTTCCGTTGAAATTAATTATCCAAGACCATATATATGCGTATATATCCATGACCATATATACATGCGCTATAAGTGATGTTCTCATTTTTTATCTATTTAATAGTTTTAATATATTTGAAAGAGTTAGTAAAAACTGTTAATGATGTGTTTTTTTATAAGCTAGAGGGGTAGGGGAAACTTTTTGTTGAAAACTTAGTGGTGTCTCATGTTTTGGCCGAGTTGTTTAGCTCATAGTTGTTTCCGATTAGCATCCAAAATGTTTAAAAGTTTCTAGTGTTTGAAATATGTTTTTCGTCATTTGCCACATATTTTACTATATCAGTAGCATTGGTTTCTACATTGCAAACGAATTGATGATCGAATTTAGTTTTCTATCAGTTATTTCTTCTGAATTTGGATTTAAGCAAGTCATATACTGTAGATTTGTGATGGATAGTTCATCAAAACTAAGCTGTGTTATCCAGTGTCTACTATTATTTTTTAGGAATAGCTGCCCATGTTGTCATGCTTAAAATGCATTGCATGCAGTTATTTTTCCTAACATGGGAAAATGTTTTCCATTATACCCTTGATGCTATATATAATAATTAAAAACTCATACTAATCTGAAATGTATTGATGTAAATAGGCGTTTGCAGTAACACTTGGTAAAAATAGTGAAATGATGCTAGGCTGTTATCAGTTGCGTGCGTGTGACCATTTTGGTGTTATTTTTGATACAGTTAATGGAATACTATAGAAGAAGAATAGGAAATGGTGAAACAAAACTTCCCTTGAAACCAATGTAATCCTTTTTTGGGGGGGGAGGGGGGTTGTTTATTGATGATAGATTATTGCTCTTCTTGAGAGTTAATAAAAGCCATTTTGAGAATCTTAGCCACATTGTATATCTAGTATTTTAATTGAAGTTGGCAACTTTTAAGTAAGTTTTTGGCTCTTAAAATTTCTTCTTCACAAGAGGATGCGAGAAGGAAAGTGCTCTTTATACTTGCCTTTTGTAATTTAGTTAAATGTGTGCACTGTTTTTTTATATATATATATATATATATATATATATATATATATATATATATATATATATATATATATATATATATATATATATATATATATATATATATATATATATATATATATCATAGCACACTAAATAAAAAAAAAAAATATACCATTATTTAGACACTGTTATCAAATGGGTACTGTTATGCTTTCGAAGTTTTACATTTATTATAAATTAAATTTTTGTTTTTTAACCATTCTAAATTGAAGATCTATAATTCCCTTTTAGGAATTGTATGCGCTTATAGCAACGAAGAGACCCTAGATTATGTTAGGGAATCCCTCGAAAAGTCGCTAATGACGCAGCTGGAGAGGGAGGAGGCATCTCCGCACCCACCAATCACCGTCCTTTTTGCTCCTGACGCAGACATTGATCATAATACTGCCGAGCACCTTCATGATGAAGGGGCGAATCTGGCCGACAGGTAAATTATTCATTGGTAAAACTGACTATTTTAAAAATGTGAATTGGCAAATATAACTTTAATTAGCTTTATGATTTATATTTTTTTTGAACTGTTTTGTAATAAGAATTATTTGCTGTCATATGTTTCAAATAATTCTGTTGATTAAAAATTTGGAAATTATTTTTACAATTCTACCATGTCTGTACCATTCATTTTGCCAAATAACTTCGTTTAAAATTGACTCTTTCCCTTCCCCCTCATCCCTCCTTTTATTATATATATATATATATATATATATATATATATATATATATATATATATATATATATATATATATATATATATATATATATATATATATATATATATATATATATATATATATATATATATATATATATATATCCCAGTCTGCAGTGTACGTTTCTTGAGTCTGGCGTGAGTGTTGGATCAAGTGAAAGTGATCAAAGATTTGATTCTTCTTTGACCCTCAAAGCCGTCAAATCACTTCTCCTCAATATACAACATCGTCATAATTCAGTTGCTATTTTTGATAATTCGGGTTCGAAGGAGTCTCAGCCAGACATCAGGTAAGAAAGTGGGAGAAATTCTCTCTCTTAAGGGGTTTTAAAGAGGTTTTCAGTTTAAAAAAAAAAAAAAAAAAAAAAAAAAAAAAAAAAAAAAAAAAAAAAAAAAAAAAAAAATTTTTTTTTTTTTTTTTGTAATATTTATTTTTATTTCATGGATAATATATTACATACTATTTTTAATTATTTAGTGATTTTGTTGTTTTTGTTTTGTTTTATTGGTGCTTTTGGTGTTTTAGGATTATCATGTGCATGTTGTGTGGTGATCCATTCTCCATTGAAAACGTTTTGAATCCACTTTTAAGTCATCAATGGGCAGTCGTCACCGGGGAAAGATCCATTGCTTTACACGCTTTTTTGGGTAAGTTATTAAAGTATTTATAACCCAAAATATTTTTTTGGTATATTGGTTACATTATCTCTGGATTTTCATTATTTGTCATTTTTAGATTATTTTATCTGTGAGTAACGCTTTTACATTATCCGCCAAGGACAATAACGTAACGAAATAGTTACTTTTCTAACTTTTTTTATTTAATTTTCACATGGACTATTTCATTTATCTTGGAAGTTGTCAAAGGTTGGAAATTTCCACCTGCAAAGAATGAAATTTGAATATTATATCAAATTTTGGATTTATATTTATTTATTTATTTTTCTTTAAACAGATGATTGCAAGAGAAAAATCGAGGTAATTGTGTCGTCTTACCACGGGGCGAATGCATTCAGGGAAGATCTTGTTCATGGTTTTATTCTTATTTATTCGACGAAGCGAAAAGCGTCTTTAGCCACGCTCAGAGCATTCTCTGCCAACATTCCAAATTTGCCCATTCAGGTATAACCCCCTCTTTTTTTTTTAATCACCTTTATCAGAGTATATATAATATATAATTTCTGTGTTGGTATATGCTTTTTAACATGGATTACTGAAAAAAAAAAATATTTTTTCAGATTTTAGCGGTTACTGATACAAGCTCAGCTTCAGCTTTCTTCACTTCTGACGTGTCTCAGCAACTGATAACTGAGGGCAATAACATTGCAGATCGTCTTCAAGCCCACTTTATGACTACGACTGCTTCTTCTCAGCAGAAATGTATGCTCTTTGTTTTATAATATCTTAATTTTCTGTAATCTGACAATTAGTAATTAACTTTTAAGATTTCATATTTATTAGTGAAACTTATTACTTTGTTAACATATGTTTTCAGATCCTTTTTTTTAATTAAATTATTAATATATATATATATATATATATATATATATATATTATATATATATATATATATATATATATATATATATATTATATATATATATATATATATATATATATATATATATATATATTTTAACAGCTGCATTTTACACCCCATTCTTCAAAGAAGTTTGGGACAAGAAACCAGAGATTGAACAAGCCTTCCACATGGAAGACCCATCAGGGCTTGATGATTCTGGTGAGGGGACCCTCGAGAGGCCAAGACACCCTCAACATAGGTCAGGATTTCCTCCCTTCCTACGTAGAAATATGCCTCAGAGATCGCAGTCGGCTGAGGGGTGAGATATTCATTATATTATTATTATTGCTTACTACTACTATTACTAATAATTATTCAAGCAAAATAAATTTATTTGCTCTGTTTATATTTTATTTGCTCCTTTTTAAACAGTTCACAGTATGGACTTGCTTTTATATATATATATATATATATATATATATATATATATATATATATATATATATATATATATATATATATATATATATATATATATATATATATATATATATATATATATATATATATATATATATCTCTTGGGCTTTATTTTCTTATTCTTTTTATTTTGATAAGGCTGTCACAGTTAGAATATGTGAGTTATAATTTGAGTTTTTTTTTTTATTTTTTATTATTTTATTTTTTTAAAAATAATATGCTTCTTAATGCATTCCTTTCTGCTAAAATGGTTAACTTTATTTTTATTTTTATTTTTTAGTTTATTATTATTTTTTCTTATTATTGCTTTCAGAAGTATTTTTTGAAATTTGAATGTTAACTAATCTTCTTTGCTTTTGTTAAATGTATTTTCCTCGAGTAAAGAAGGGTTAAATAAATGCTGTCATATTTACTGTATGATTTTCATCTTTTCAAATTACTCATTATAATTTGCTGTTTAAATTTAGATATTTTTATTCAAAGACTTTAGAAAATGTGTTATGGAATCATGTCAATAATATATATATATATATATATATATATATATATATATATATATATATATATATATATATATATATATATATATATATATATATATATATATATATATATATATATATATATACTTACTTTAAAAAATTTTCCTTTGATGGTTTCACATATTCTA
>SEYY01021904.1:192500-202500 GCA_009176605.1 Armadillidium nasatum
TGTTCAGTCATATTCTTCCACTTCCTTATTCGAGCAGTATTCTTTCCGCTTTTTTTTTAGTGCCTGTTGTTCTTTTGTATTTTAGTGGTTTACCTTAATGAAGGTGTTTTCCTAGTGTAATAATATTAGTGTTATATTTCCACTATTTTTTTGTTTTATTTTATTTTCCTATTATTTTTTTTTTTTGTTTCTGAAGGGGGGATGGGCCTGTTTTCTTTAACATGCAATTTTCACTCTCTTTTTTTGTTATTTTATTCACCAGTCATCTTTTTTAATTTGTTATTAATTGTTCTTTTTTTATTTGTAAATTGTTAAATCACACCTTTTGTTTATTTATTTTATTTATTTATAAATTATTATTATTATCATTATTATTATTTTATTATTGCACCTTTTGCAGTTTTTATACACTTGATTTTTTTTTTTTTTTTTTCCAACACAAAATATGTTATGATTAAGTAGGTAGAAATTGACACAGTTGTAGTTTTAAATTTTAGACACATTATTTAAGTAAATGTATTATTATTATTATTATTATTATTATTATTATTATTATTATTGGTATTAGAATTTTGACTTGAAAATTGTGATTGTGATGTAGAATGTTGCTTTATGAGTGAAAGTATACTTTTAAATAAATAAAATAATAATAATAATAATAATAATAATATAATAATATAATATATATATATATATATATATATATATATATATATATATATATATATATATATATATATATATATATATATATATATATATATATATATATATATATATATATATATATATATATATATATATATATTTCAATAGAAATTTTTTTTTAAGTTGGGGATCTGATTGTGGAAGTGTTTTTATGTATGTATGTTTGTTAGTGTTGTTTGTTGCTTATTTTGTAGTGGTCTTAAGTATTGTTAAAAAAATTTTTATGTATTGTGTAAATAATGATTTGTTGTGTAAGAGTTATATATATATATATATATATATATATATATATATATATATATATATATATATATATATATATATATATATATATATATATATATATATATATATATATATATATATATATATATATATATATATATATATATATATATATATATATATATATATAGATATATAGAGAGAGAGAGAGAGAGAGAGAGAGCATTGGAAGTGGTTCTTGTGGAAGGTATGAAAGTTTAAGGCCTGACTTACCTATAATGGTTTCCACACCTTTATTTAAATTGTAGAAAATTGGAAATAAATTTAACATGGAGTTTTGAATAAGAGTATTTACATACGTATTTCTTGTCCACAGTTATCCAAATTGTTGAAGATGTTGGTCAAATCTCTCTTATTAATGAGCAGTACTCAGTACTTATGTGTAGTCCTAACAAGCCTTTATTATTAAATTGATTTGTGAAGTGATAAATATTTTAATTGATTGAACTAATTTTCCCCTCCCTTTTCACCCCCCGTCCCCTTTAAGATTTGTAAAATACTAATGTTTAGTTAGGATTATTGAGGGCTTTTATTATTATTTTTTTTTTCTTCATTGGATATTCCCACCCAATGTAAGTGTAAGTGATGGGTGCAACTTACCCTGATACTACTTAATATTTTCAATGGAATCCAGAACTATGGGATAGTGGGCATAACATTGCTAGAGGGTAAAGTCAAAATGAATGGATTATAGAGAGAGAGAGAGTGGTGGTGAGGGTGGATAGTATAACAAAGAGAAGGAGGGGAGAGGAGGTGTGAGTGGGGAAGTATGATAGTAGGTCAAGAGAAAAAGGAGAGAGGGAGAATTTGAAATTGGTTTGTCTATATATATATATATATATATATATATATATATATATATATATATATATATATATATATATATATATATATATATATATATATATATATATATATATATATATATATATATATATATATAGCTGACATAAGTGGATCACGCGATTCATTAGTGACTCGCGATTTCAGGTGATATATATATATATATATATATATATATATATATATATATATATATATATATATATATATATATATATATATATATATATATATATATATATATATATATATATATATATATATATATATATATATATATATATATATATATATATATATATATATATATATATATATATATATATATATATATATATATATATATATATATATATATATATATATATATATATATATATATATATATATATATATATATATATTATTATATTTATTATTATTATTATTATATTATTATTATATTATTATTATTATTATATTATTTTCGTGCTTTTCAGGTTGGGTGGATGACAGTCTCTGCCCGAGGAGAGTGGATGAGTTTTGGCCTGAAGCTAATTATGGGCCGCATATGTTCACCACTGGACGTCGAACCAAGCTACCACCTCCTCCCACAAGGCCCAAACCTAAAACTAGTCAGACATTGAAGGTTAGGATATATATATATATATATATATATATATATATATATATATATATATATATATATATATATATATATATATATATATATATATATATATATATATATATATATATATATATATATATATATATATATATATATATATATGAAATTTCTTTATTTTATAAGCTTTTTTTTCTGTACATGACCTCTGCTTTTCCTTGGGGGACCTAACATAGTATTTTTTTTTTCTTTCGGATGAAGACGGAGAAAGATAGAGAGAGAGAGAGAGAAAAAAACCTTTTTAACAAATAAATAAATAAAAATTTCCTGTAGTTATTTTTTTTTTTTTAAACTTTTCATTTTTTTTTTTTTAAATTTTTTTTTTTTTTTTTTTTTTTTTTTTAAATTTTTTTTTTTTTTTTTTTTTTTTTTTTTTTTTTTTTTATTTTTTTTTTTTTTAAATTTTTTTTATTATTATTTTTTTATTATATTATTATTATTATTATTATTATTATTATTTATTATTATTATTATTATTATTGTTATTATTATTATTATTATTATTATTATTATTATTATTTGTTTGATTTCTCTTATTTCCACAAATAAAATTTCCAGACGTTCCAGACGCTTAGTGACGCAGTCAATCACGTGACTTCAAAGGTTTGTCTCGTCCGGAGCCCTTGACGTCCTTTTCGCTGTTCGTCTTTTGGTTAATGTCAAATGGAGAACTCATGACGTCACGTTTTAATACGTCATGAATTCTCTGTGACGTCACCAAATGACATCACGAAATGGAATATCCTACTTTTTTTTAATATATATATATAATTTTTCCATGCATTTTGTTAAACTATTTAATTTTGGTAGTACTTTGTCAGTTGTAGTTTTATTTTGTGGTATGTAATGTGTGTGTGTGTATTTTATTGTGTGGGAAATGAATGAGATCCTGAATAGTGATTGTAGTTAATATATATATATATATATATATATATATATATATATATATATATATATATATATAATATATATATATATATATATATATATATATATATATATATATATATATATATATATATATATATAGAGAAACAAACTAATGGTTTTGACGGGAAAAAATTAATGTTGTAGAGTCTAAATTCTTTCTGATTGCTTTTGGACAATCATTTGAAGGAGAAACCTCTGAAATGGCTTTGCTAAGTTAGGAAATTATGGATCTTATAAAAGAGCAAATTTTAGACAAGAGACTTATATCGTATGGGTGTTAAGGTTACTTCAACGAAAAGTATAAGGAAAAAATTTTGTTTTGAGAGAAGAAGAAGAAGAATTTTTTTTAAAGTGCAAGAATATATTCTATTTTGAGAGATGAAAATCTTTCCTGTAGATGGTGGTAGTGTGCAACAGAGAGGGAAAGAGAAAGTGACGGCAGTCCGGTGGAAAAAGGAAGGAGGTGATAGTTTCATTGTAGAAGAAAGGAAAGAAGGATGATCAAATGAGTTTAAGTTCATTGTATAAAGAAAAGAAGCCAGCATAGAGATAGGGATAGGAAAAAAAGAAATTAAAAACAAGAGGCGAACCATAAAAACAAATCTCATTGGGTATACTTGAAGAGTTAATGAACCTGTGAAACTGAATGGAGAATGTAAATGGATTCAACATTCAAAGGAGTGAAAGAAGAATATCCATATTCAGTTCGAAATGCTGAATGACCTCTCAAAGAAGCACATAAGGCTTGAAGTTCTAATTTGTCAGTGATATTAGGATGTAGAAGAGAGTCCCTCTTATCATAAATCTATTTTATCAATATATGATATAATACTTTTCTTTTTTAAAGTTTTATTTCTGATTTTTTTTATTGAATTTAAGGTTAAAACATTTGGGGTGTTCTTGAGAACATGATTATTATATAGTTTGTTGATTGATTTAAGTATGACTGATTTTTGTGATGACATGATTTGAAAATTGTTGGAATGGTTTTTCTCGCCTTCTCTTTTCAATTCAATAAGTAAAATAGAATTTTTCATTCAAGTGTTTAGTTTTCAATAAAAATTATTACAGTATAATCCTTTAATGTTACAATCTCTGAGAAAAAAGGAAGCGAGAAAATTGAGTGGTAAAAAAGATTTTTTTTTTTTTTTTTTTTAAAGTTGTCATAGTAGTATTGTAAATGCTTTATTTATCTACTGATTATCCTGCATGAAATGTAAGTCTTCTCTAATGCATCGACACTGTGCGAGGTAGCGCTTTAGAATTGCAGGTGACGACATAGCTTCCAAACAAATACTAACCCTAATGAAGGTAATTGAAACTACAGCACGCAAACCTTTTTATCTTTCTCCCCCCCCCCCTCTTCCTTCCTTTCCGTATTTCTTTTTCCATTCTTAGTTTGCTTTTTTTCCTGAGTTATCATGTATATTTCTCGACTCTTTATACCTCCTCTTCGGACTTAACAAAGACAGTAAGGACAAATATGGAAATATGTAAGTATACTAATACAGAAATAATATTATTATTATTATTATAAATATTTTATTATTTTCGTTTTTGATTTGTTTTCATTTTATATCTCCTTTTATTCCTTCTCCTTTTATCACTTGATTAAAGTTCCTCTGTATCCTAAAGGAGAGTAGAGGGGGTGAGGGATGGTGGTAAATTTGAAAGGGGGTTCGATGGGGGAAGCCTGTTCTAAATCTGTCTTTCGATGTTTACAGCAACCCGGCAAACTAAATCTTAGAGACTTTAGCAACGTGACCGATGCGATTAGTAGGCTTAATATGAAGGAAGGGGGCGGCGCGCCTCCCGTCGTTGTACCCCCTCACTCCGCTAAACTAACCAAAGGAGGACACGTGCATGCCCCTCTTGCCACCCCAGAAAACATGGACTTAGGACCCGAATATGCCACGGTAAGACTCGTGTGCGCATTCACACAACATACGAACACCTACACACACACACACAAAAAAAAAAAAAAAAAAAAAAAAAAAAAAAAAAAAATATATATATATATATATATATATATATATATATATATATATATATATATATATATATATATATATATATATATATATATATATATATATATATATATATATATATATATATATATATATATACACTTATGGTATGAATAATTGGCATTTCTAAAATATTTAGATTTATTCAAAGTACAAAATTTTGTAATCATTTTCTTTTTAAAGCCCATCCAAGACCATACGTCAGTACATAGTACATTTAAATTAATTAGAGTTTATTATGTTATATTTGCAGTATTCAGGGAACACATTTGGGTACAAAACTACCACGCTTGGAGAATTTATTACAACGTTGCATTTCGTTAGTCTCTCTCTCTCTCTCTCTCTCTCTCTCTCTCTCTCTCTCTCTCTCTCTCTCTCTCTCTCTCTCTCTCTCTCTCTCTCTCTCTCTCTCTCTCTCTCTCTCTCTCTCTCTCTCTCTCTCTCTCTCTCTCTCTTCTCTCTCTCTCTCTCTCTCTCTCTCTCTCTCTCTCTCTCTCTCTCTCTCTCTCTCTCTCTCTCTCTCTCTCTCTCTCTCTCTCTCTCTCTCTCTCTCTCTTCTCTCTCTCTCTCTCTCTCTCTCTCTCTCTCTCTCTCTCTCTCTCTCTCTCTCTCTCTCTCTCTCTCTCTCTCTCTCTCTCTCTCTCTCTCTCTCTCTCTCTCTCTCTCCTCTCTCTTCTCTCTCTCTCTCTCTCTCTCTCTCTCTCTCTCTCTCTCTCTCTCTCTCTCTCTCTCTCTCTCTCTCTCTCTCTCTCTCATTAGATAAAAGATAACAAAGCCATATTGACATGGAAACTGTTCTTAACTAGACATAATTTCCCCCCTGAAGAAACAAAATATAGACTGACTTAGACATAAGACACTACAAACTGTAGAAGTTGTTGAATTTGCTCAGACTGCCCGTTTTTCTATTTTTTTTTTAATATGCTTACTAACAAAACTTATAACGCCATTTAATATATATATATTATATATATATATATATATATATATATATATATATATATATAATATATATATATATATATATATATATATATATATATATATATATATATATATATATATATATATATATATATATATATATATATAATAAAGCAAATTGCGTTACTTTCAAATTCAGCTCAAAAATCATAAAATTTTGCGAAATAAAAAAAGGAAAAAGATGTGGAATAAATTTAGCAAGTACTAGTAACAGTCTCTCTACTACTACTACTACTACTTATTATTATTATACTAATTAATTTTTTTTTTGTTAACATATATTTTGAAATTAACACGTTTGCTTTTGATAATTAATATATATATATATATATATATATATATATATATATATATATATATATATATATATATATATATATATATATATATATATATATATATATATATATATATATATATATATATATATATATATATATATAATATATATATATATATATATATATATATATATATATATATATATATATATATATATATATATAATCACAGGTTAAAGATGCAGTTCCCGGCCACTACTTTGATGGTGAGTACAGCTATTCAAGAGTACCAGACATTCCTCAGGCGGCGAGTGCGAAGGCACGGCAGCGACACCGGCGGGAGAAAGGTAGACAGGGTAAGCCCGACGATTGGTCTCTTCTAGGCAGTACCGATGACAGGGAAAAGGAAATAGGTTAGGAATAGAATTAGTCTTTAGCCTTTTCATCCTCTTTGTCTGTCTGTGTGTGTGTGTCTCCCTTATTACTACTACTACTACTATTATTATTACTAATTTTGTATAGTTCTGTCATCTTCATCATCATCGTCATTAGTATTTTTGATATAGAACTACCACCAATATTGAAATATTATCCTATATGTGTCGTTGTATCATTTACTTGTTAATGTTGGAAACATTGTATGATCACCTTTACTAACTACTATTAGCTTTGCAGGCGTTTTTATTAATCTTTATTAGGTATTAATCATATTTTTATGTCATCTTTCTCCTTTTTGTTCGTATGGGTTGTTTTAAATAAAATTTTGTGGGTGTTTTTTTCAGCTTTTAATTCTCTTAAATTTTAATGTTGAATTTACATTCGGAAAGTTGATTCCAGTTTGGATTCATTGATTTTGAGGATAGTGATGAAAGTTTTGTATGTGTTGAAATAATTTTTTTTTTTTTATTTAAAACCATTATACTAATATTTTTTTTATTTTTTGTAAGTATGATTTTATCGTTGTTGTTGAAGCTGACACTCGGCTAGATTGTTTAGATATGACCAAAGTATTGTTGACTCCTTTTTTTTTTTTTTTTATCTTAGGTACGTGAGGAACATATCATTGTGATTCTTCGCGAAGATTCGCGCTAAAAGATTTTAAGATTATTCTTACTGCTTCCTTTTTTTTTTAGTTGGATAATTATTCCTTTTATTACTAACTCCATTTCAATTTGCTTGCACCAAGACACGAATATGTCTTAATGTTCATGCCAGACCTCCATTTGCTGAACGAGTCAGTCCGGTGTGTTTTTTTTTTTTTTCATTAGGATCTTTAGAAGTTCCCCCCCCCCCCCCCAAGTGTAGATAACCTAGTTTTATTAGTTTCCAGTTGTTTTAGCAGGTCGAGTGACGTAGAATAAAAATTATTGCTTTATATATATATATATATATATATATATATATATATATATATATATATATATATATATATATATATATATATATATATATATATATATATATATATATATATATATATATATATATAATATATATATATATATAATAATTAATAATAATTTTTTTTTTTTTTTTTTTTTTTTTTTTTATTAATTTTTTTATTTTTGTAGTTGAAATATTTTGATTTTTTTTTTTTTTTTCCTGTTTTAATTTATTAATGTCAGTACTCAGTAGATATATAAGGAAAGGAAACTACCTCCCTAAATCTTTCCTCTATTATAGTTTTTAATCATTAGGTTAAAAATATTTAATATTATTTTATTATTATTATTATTATTATTATTATTATTATTATTATTAACAACCTACTACTACCGCCTTATATAATTATCCTTTCTTTGCGCATTCGCACACACATTTTATGACTTTGATTACCTTTGTGAATGTCACTAATATTTCTAAATAATTTTGACGAAAGAAAAATCTGTAAAAAAAAAAAAAAAAAAATTTTCCTCGTAGTGAAAAAACACTTTAAATCTTTTTTGGTACTTTCTGTTTATTTTTGGTACTTCTCTGTTAAATTTTTTGAACTTTTTCTGTTCATTTTGAATATTTTTTTTCTCTTTATTTTTTTTAATGATAAGTCTTCCTGTATTCCCTAAAATTGACTGATGATTTGCGACTCTTCTCTTCCCTCCCTATCGTCATCGCCTCCTACAGCTTATTCGGATTCAGACTCAGAATGGAGCTCTTTGGAAAGGCGTCGTTCTTCAGACTCTGCGAAAGGAACTCGAAAAGCGGTTCCCAAACGTATGAAAAAGAAAAGGATACCCATCCCAGTGGCTACCCCGAAAGTTCCGCCATTACCCGCGTTCTACTCTTCTGAAGGAGGAGGAGGTGGTGGTGGTGGCGGCGGTGGTGGGGGGAGTTTCAATCCCAGATATTCGGACGAAAGACTTCTGCTGGATCCCTCTGAGACGAAAGGTATAATTAGGCATCCTAATTGGTCAACCCCTAGTAGTTGTATTTGAAAGTCACGCCTGCTGTTGCCTGCTGCCGCTTCCGGCTTTACTACACTTCGTATGTAGAATTTCTGCGGTGTCAGCAGTATTTATTATTTTTTTTTTTTAGTTATACCTACCACTTATTAATAACACTTTTTTAATTTTTATTTTCTGCAACAACAATTAAAAGTTCTTTGTCACTTATGTAGTTTATTTTCGTTATTAATGTTTTGCACTAATATATATATATATATATATATATATATATATATATATATATATATATATATATATATATATATATATATATATATATATATATATATATTTTTATTAATTTTTCTTATTTAATATCATTGTAAGTGCGTGAAGCAGTAGAATATTATTTTAGATTTTCTTTTTTTTTTCTTTTTTTTTTTCTTTTAAGTGTTTTTCAATAATTTGTTAGTATTTAAAAATTATTATTCTTCTTCTTCACAATTTGTCTACTTTTAAATTTCATACCCGAATACGCTAACCACTTATTATTATATATATATAGTTAATTAACCGTAAAGGGAAGTTACCCCAGGGGGGCGTTAACGTGTGTTGGGGAGATTCTGTTTAGTTGTGAATGTTTTGGAGAAATGCTAAATTTTAGTTTTGAAAATCTGAATTAACTAATTTATTTATTTATTTATTATTATTATTATTTTTTTTTTATTATTATTATTATTATTATTATTATATCATTATCATTACTTTCCAATTATTACAATTACTGTATAAAATAATTTTGGTTCTGAAAAAAATTAATAAAGTTAGTGATTTTAAAAATTAGTTGTATTTGTTCTCAAAATCATTATCATATATTATATATATATATAT
>SEYY01021904.1:210000-220000 GCA_009176605.1 Armadillidium nasatum
ACAACATAAACATTCATGGTCGGATCATAAACAATTAAATTGTTTTGTAAACATCATATCACAAACACTGCTAAGGAGGCCTCAAAGAAGCTCGGAGTTTTGTTCAGGTGCTGGAATTTTTAATTTTTTTTTTGAAACATTTCCAATTATATTTTGTTCTTTTTCGACCTTGTATGAAGTATTTATTGTTCTCACATTTGCTCAGCTCACATTCCACCCTTCTTTTGGAGAGGATTGAGTCTAGTATACACTAGAAGAATAATAAACTGTACCCTGCTTTCCAACTCTTGACTTTCTTTCTCTGTGACGTGACGTTTGAGCATAAAATAAATTTGTAAAAGGCAAACATCCTCTGAAGCAGAACTGGCGTGGAAGGTTCTTAAACAAAACATTATAAAAAAAATGTAATTAAATAAATATAAACGATATACATATATATGGGAAGAAAAACATTTAACTTTCCCTTTATCACAATATGGTAATTCTTATTTTGTGAGAATAGGCAGCATCGATATTTAAAAAAGATTATACCATCACAGATCAACTATAATATATACTATATATCGAGCCTCGGTAGGAAAATATACTTAAATAAAAATAATTTTTGTTTCCTAGAGAGCTTTTGATGCATATTTTAACTTCCGGATTTTCTATTTCTGAATATTTGTCAGGTTAAATATGGGTTTTGGTAAATATTCAAAATACATCGAAAATATTAATAAAATAAAATTAAAACTAGTAAAGTAAGAGTAGAAAAAAAAGTTAACCTATCAATGACCAAAAAAGTAACTATCATTTTTATAAATGTCTTGGCAAAACAATTAATCAAATAATATACGAAATAATAATAATAATAAGCAGGGTTACCATGGTAACGTTTGAGCCAGTTTGTTACGTATGAGTCTGAAGTACTTTTTGGGTTTAATATGTTTCCGAATGCAGGTTACTCAAAGACTATGTTAAGAGGTGTCTTGCTTCTTCAGGCAATAATTTCTCTTAGATCAAAGAATCACCCTCCTCCATCAGGAGGTTACTCTAATCTTAGTAGAAAAGAAAAATGTTACATGGCTTTCTTTTATCCAAGTAACACTGGATGAGCTTTACCGTAAATAGATTTCGTAGGGTGGGGGTGGGGGGAAGCTTTACAGTCATCGTTTTGTCTTTGACTGGTGAGTAACAATATATTTCAAGGCCTGAGAAACCTGACTGAGTCTCGCTGTCAGACTCTGTTCCTTAATGATTCTTATCAAGACGCTTGGTTCCAGAGGCAAAATCGCTAACAGCCACCAAACCCACATTGGCCCATCTGACAAAAGCCAGTAGTCATTCTCAGTGGAAGGCATTTCCCCATAGTGACTCAGTATTCTCTGTCTCATATCGCTCTCGATTGTTTTCAACCACAGTCGGGCTCTTTTGTTGACAACATCATGAAGGAGTTTGAAGTTTTGGCAAGTCTTCATCGCTCACTACTTTATCCTTGAGGAAAAAAATATACAAAATTAAAAATGAAATTTGAAACATTTTTTCTCTTAAAGAAAGGGTTAATTAATAAATTTATTTAATTTAATTATTATTATTATTTTACTGATTTTTCAAGTTGTTTACACGGAAAAAATAAAAAAAATAAAAAATAAAAAAAATAGAACAAAATATTAAATTGAATCAAACTACAAGCAAATTTGCAAGCGGGTCCACGCACGCACACACACACACATACATACATGTACACACACTAAAAAACCAAAACATTACAGTTTGTTTATCAAATAAAAGCAAAATATTCACTCCCCTTCCCTCCATTTTCACACATACACACACACGTATGCAGCGAGGAAAACTTTAAATATCTCTTCAAAATTGCTCAGGACCTTATTTTTTGGATTTTAATTAATCAGATTTCTCTTTCGATATTGATATATCGATATTTATTGCTTAAAAATAATCGGTTTAGGATAAAATTTAAGTTATTAGTTACATTATATAGGTTAAGTTTGGTCTGGTTGGATAAATTTAGGTTAGTTTAGTTATAATATCATATAAAATTATACAACAATTATTCAATTATCGATATATCAAAAGACCAGAAATCTGCTTAGCCTTTACCGTTATTTTTTATATTATGTTGTATTTATTAAATAAGAAGTTTAGATTAAAATTTTAAATAAAAAAAAATTATAGAAAAATGGGTTGGGGGTGGGCTCTGACCCATATGTACCCCAATCCTATACACCCAAGGGTTATTTTTACCTCGATATATTCAATGGTTGATGTGTTGTATCCATCTCGCATGCTTTTGGTCACACATCTGAAACGACGGGTTCCGACCGCGTGGACTATGCTTCGACCATCATTAAATGGTTTAACTTCTAGTATCTTCAGCAATGTTCCGTAATTTGAGAATCTAATAATAATAATAATAATGGTAGAACAAAGAGAAAAAGTGAATTACAAAACTATAATGAATTTTACCCATGTCGAAAACGTTTACAATTTACCACTTAATAAAATAAAAATTGGTCATACCCTTTTCTTACCCTTTTTCCCCAATCTGCGAGGGCATACACATCCCAAACTCCTTTGTACCAGCTTCCATGACCCTTCTAATCATCAGCCTGTAACGGGGTTCGAACACATGCAGAGGACAAGAAATGGTAGGGATGGCCATCGTGGCCACAAAAATTGGCATCTCGTGTTGGAGATCTTGTCCAGCCTTGGAGAGCTCACTGAGCTCATAAGCGTGTTGGAGGCTCCTTTCACTGTAATCCTTTGGCACCAAAGTTTTCATGGCGTGTTCCAAAAACTGATTCACGGTGGGTCCGTTCCTCACCACATTATACTATATATATATATATATATATATATATATATATATATATATATATATATATATATATATATATATATATATATATATATATATATATATATATATATATATATATATATATATATATATATATATATATATATATATATATATATATATATATATATATATATATATATATATATATATATATATATATATATATATATATATATATATATATATATATATATATATATATATATATATATATATATATATATAGCCTGACTAAAATTGTAGTTACTGAAGTAGTTCAAGCTGATAAATACGACATTATCTAACCTTTTAATATATAATGTTCGTTATCCATGCCATTTTTCCCCTACTATTGACATTAAGATATTTTAAGTCTTACTAAATCCTGAGTAGGTGAATGAATTAGCACACTATATAATACCATCCATTATACACAGTACTGTAGGATGGCATTTAGTTATTATTAAAAAAAAAAAAAAAGAAAGTACTTACGCCTCTGAGAGATGTTTTGCACAAGGGACACTGACTAGCGTGATCCAAAGATCTGGCGAGGCAAGCACGACAAAATGTGTGTCCACATACAGTGGTCACAGGTTCCCAGAAGCATAGAAAACACAACGGGCACTCGAAATCGGAACTATGGGAGACGCTGTTATTGACAGTAACCTTGTAAGAGTTGACACAATCTGTGAAAATCCGAATAAATTAAAAGATTAAATAATGGTAAATACTTGAATGTATAAATATACCAATCTTTCATATCAATAATATCGATTTACTTAATAAAGCGTTAATTCTCTTTCTCATCAAAGAGATAACACAGTTGTTAAAGTTGGCTGTAAATTTATTAAATACGTCTATCCAATAGCAACATCTGAAATAACAACAGTGGTAACAGTTGCTGCTATTACAGTTATCATTAATAGTATTTTAATTCTAACATTTATAAAACTACTGACGTTTATAAATTGAACAATAATATACTGAAGCTGCTACTACTGTAGATCTAGAGTAAAGTGAAAATCTAACACTGGAAACATAGTACGTACTTTTGATTTTGGAGACTTCGCTGGAGAGTCTACTCATGACCCTGGCGACGACGGGGACATCCTCAGTGATAAAATGATGAAAACTAGTCTTTATAGAACTTGAGCGTCTTTTTTTACGTTTTGCCCTTAGACTTTCAGCAGCGGCTTTCTCTATCTCTTTAGGACACCTTCTGTCTCTCCTACTGGCGCTGAGAAAGGCTTGAGCTCCGTCAGCTCTCACGGCACTGCGCCTCAAAATAAGGAGAATTAATTTGGCAACTTCGTAATGAACTCTTTCACCATCTTCTGGATTGGCCAACAAGGCATAGACAAACATAGCAACAAGGGCATCCTCCTCCCTTCCGAGGGCAAGCAAAGCATTAGACTTGCAGAAGTAGCCCATAGCCCACTCTGGACGATGAAGCGTGGCCTCACAGGCGTCTCTGAGGGCATCTTGGTCATTCCCAAGTATAAGGTTAACTTGAGATCGTCTACAAAGTAAAATATGATCGCTTGGAACTGAAAAAAAAGAATTATTCATTTATTAAAGCTATAATAATAGTAATAATAATAATTAATAATATATTTTTATAGTTAATTAGGGAAATTTTACTTAAATATAGTGACCAAACAAAAATCCTTGTAGTTGGGAACATATTTCTGTGATTTATTCGCGGTTTTCCACGGATAATATTATGGAGTAGAGAAGCAGTGTGTGTGTGAGAGAGAGAGAGAGATGTAACTTTTTTTTTGCAATATAAAACAATTATTTCACTTATTAAAAAAACCTAATCTGGTAGGGTTTGGTCCTCCCCTCAGATAGAGTTTACCCGTCAACGGATTGCCATCATGTAGGCTCAACCCCGAAACCTTCCATGCAATTGCTGCTTGCACAAATTCTTACCGTTTAAAAATGATTGCCGAATCGTAAAACGCCTGCCAGACCAGTTATAATAGAAAAAAAAATTCATATTGCGTACCAAATTTCAATTAAAAAACTTTTATATAACTAATTTTGTAATAAGTTTTGTTATATAATGTGAAATAGCGACGTTTCATGATATGATCCCAGAGGTATAGCAGATTTTAAGAGTTTCAATATTATTTTGAACCACGAGTTGAGTTAGTGGTTCTAAAAAAGATAATGATTTAACTAGTCTGTGAGAAAGAGGGATAGAACTGGCCTCGTTGTCCCCGTGTCATAGTAAGGTCGAGTGGGATCCGTTGGGAGTTTAGAATGATAGTATTTCATGAGACTTCCCAGCGTGATTTCATTTTTGTACCGTCTTGGCGCAGGGGATAACACTCTTGCTTTAAATCCAATAGGCCAGGGTTCGAATCCCGGTGGTATAGCAGACTAAGTTTCAATATATATATATATATATATATATATATATATATATATATATATATATATATATATATATATATATATATATATATATATATATATATATATATATATATATATATATATATATATACAATACAAAATTTGACCTTCTAAAATAAAAACATGTGTAAACAATTAAAACATTAAACAATTAAAACATTTGACTGACAACAACGCGCGTAGATTTTTATAAATTAAGTTTATACTGATTCAGACCATTAGCGATTACGATCTCAGATGCAAAATAATTATTTTTATAATTCATTGTTATATATATATATATATATATATATATATATATATATATATATATATATATATATATATATATATATATATATATATATATATATATATATATATATATATATATATATATATATATATATATATATATATATATATATATATATATATATATATATATATATATATATATATATATATATATATATATATATATATATATATATATATATATATATATATATATATATATATATATATATATATATATATATATATATATATATATATATATATATATATATATATATATATATATATATATATATATATATATATATATATATATATATATATATATATATATATATATATATATATATATATATATATATATATATATATATATATATATATATATATATATATATATATATATATATATATATATATATATATATATATATATATATATATATATATATATATATATATATATATATATATATATATATATATATAGTATATATATATATATATATATATATATATATATATAGACTAACTTCTCGCAGACCGAATATATTATTAAACATCAATGTTTAAAGTTTGCTATAGGGGAAATCGAACCCGGGCCCTATAGCACAAAAGCATAGCGTTTTACCACTACTGCTAGCCTATGCTTTTGTGATATTCGATTATAAAAACATTGATGTTTAAGATATATATATATATATAGTTGGTGGGTCTCATTTCTGGCGTTATATAAATTTTCAAAGTAAGGTTTTTTTTTAGTCTTGTGTGTGTGTTATATTATAACAAATCAAATACATCAATTTTTTTCCTTTAATTTTAAATCAACATGTACTAAAATATTTTTGCAAAAACTCGTTTTACTTTATTTTTTGGTTAGAAAGGTGTGTGGGGGGGGGGGTGAAGTTAGTGAGTAGCACAGACTTTTACCTAATTATCGAAGTTTATATATATATATATATATATATATATATATATATATATATATATATATATATATATATATATATATATATATATATATATATATATATATATATATATATATATATATATATATATATATATATATATATATATATATATATATATATATAAAATAAAAATATGAAAAGCTCTAAATTAAACTCTATACTGTGGTCTTTCCTATCTCGTTGAGGTATTTTACGGGGGAACTCCATTCACTTTCGGGGATTTTTTATTCAAATATTCTTTCACATTTTTGAATAATATATATTTACATGTATATTTATACTATAGTTCATCTTTTTTATAATAATACTTTTGGTGCAAAGTTTAAATTTCCCAGGGAATTCAAGCGGGAGAAGATAAGTACGATAATGATAGCCTTTATTATTATTATTATTATTATTTTACACTCTCGGGGAAAAATTAGTAGCATACAACCGGTTAATATATATGTAGCAACATGTTTTAACGGTAGAAGCCCCACACCGAGCTATGAATAAGCCTAGGTACGTACGCGTGCATGTGTGCGTGCGTGTGTGTGTGTGAATCATACATAAGTGTAAGAAAACCCTCAGTTTCTCATGCATAACTTACAAGAAAAACAAATATAGATAACGGTAGTTATAGCTATGAATCATGGTTTATTATCTACTACTGCTTATCTCATCATCGTAATCATAATAAAATAACTATTAACTTTTCCTCCAATTTATCATCCGTATTTCCAAAACCTTCACTTTCATATTCACTTTTATAATGCTTTTTCATCATAATCGCCTTTGTCATTAACCTTATCAAAAACTTTTTCTAAAATTTATATTCTCGTATCCCTTTTAACATTCTTCTATCATGTTAAATTTCGAGTTCAGAGCGAGTGAAACACATCCACACGCCACGAGAGCTAGTGATGCTCTCCAACTTGGCTGATGCGACTCGAATAACTGTTTCAAGGATACGGAACAAGCCTTGTCTTAATTGAGGAAGTTAAAACTGATTATTTTCGTTGTTCTATAATTACAATGGCATGAAATCACTACATTTCTATTCACACTCAAAGTGACGAATTAGATTATAAATGTTTGTCACTTATTAACTCTATGCAACATGTAAGAGGTTTGAAAGTCTTTGTAAAAAAAAGAGCGATGAGTGTGTTACACTGCTAAAATTGTCTTAACGAATTCGTTGGGACAAGTGGCAAAAATGTCAGTAAAATTTTCAATAGAGAAAAAGACTTGTTAAGGATAAGAAAGTCGCTTCACCGATTTATTTTTCTAACAAGAAAATAATTGAAAAAATTTGTTGACATTTTTGCCACTTCCCAACAATTCGTTGGGACAATTTTTGCAGTGTAGTTAACGGAAATTAAACTGTTATTAAGTGAAAGTAAACTTCCTTATAAATTAATTGATTTTTTTACATGATTCTTTTTTTAATTTTATTGACTTTTGTTTTATTGTTTTTAATTAAATAAATGATGTCACTGTCTTCATAATTTTTAAGTTCAAAATATCATGAGAGATTAAAAAAAAAAGAAAATAAATTAAAAATTAATATAAATTTAGGCATTTTATTGGACTGGGGAAAAATTTAATCAACGTCCAACGATATTTTTTGATAAATTATTGAAACTTGCAACACTCTTTTACTTTTCAATTCTGGCTTTAGATATTTACTGTAAAAGGCGGGTGAGTTATATTAAAATTTATTAATTTTAAAATTTCAATAGAAATGTTTTTTTTTTAAATTTAATTATTTTATTTATTTATTTATTTATTTATTGCAAGCTGTATGAGTATGACTGTGAGGTAACAACCCCAATTTCATTTAATTAAAAAAAATAAAAAATAAATATAAGCTATCTAGTATCTATAAATAAAAACTTATTCTAAAAAAGTTGATTGTAGTTAAATTGTTCCATAGAATTATGTAGTACTGTAGAGGTGAATAAAAAAAAAGGAAAAAAGAGAATAAAAAGCTTTAGGATTGAAATGTGTCATGTCAGCATTCAGCAATCTACCACAAAATCTTTTTATTTTCCAAGATTTTTTTTTTTTTTTTTTTTTTTTTTTTTTTTTTTTTTTTAAATTATTGATTTAATGGGACCAATTCACATACATTTAATATTCTATTCAAAGCTCAAACTGTCTCTATTTACTTATTTTCTAATTATAGAAATTAATGTTTTATTTTTCTTCAAAATTTACGTGCTGAGAATTTCAATGCTAAATAAATTTTTTTTTTTATTTTAATATTTATCTTAGTAATATAATAATAAAAATTAAATAACAGCACAGAATCATAAAGTATTTTTAAAAATAAAAATATAATGTAATTTGTTTTCTTTAAAATTTAAATACAGTTAATTGGTTCTATCAGTCGCATTTTCATCATTTTTATATTAAAAAAAATTTTAAAATTGCTTGTATTTTTTTTTTTTAATTATAATTTAAATAACCTACTTAATTAAGCTAATTACTAATTATATTTACTTATTAATTATTACTCAGGCGAATAAACTTACTCATAAAAATACTTGTACCTAAAAATATATCAAGATTTTATTTAATTTGATTCATATATAAAAAAAAATCAACAAAATCCCCAACCCTTTTATTTTTACATGAAAATTTATTACACACTAGCTAAGTATAGGAATTTAAAAGGAAAAAAAGTTAGTGTTAAATATAGGCTAAAATACTCTTATTATTATTATTATTATTTATTATTATTATTGTTAACCATTGATGTAAGCTATATATGCGACGTGACGTTGGCTCCTTGTCGCTTTTTCATAAGTACTACAGCGGCAAATGCTCGAGGCAACTGTCCACTCGTATACCTCCGACTTTACATCGGCCTCGTATCACAAAGGGCGCATTGTTTTCACATAAATTTTGTGTGAACATAGTCAACTCCAGGCTTGTCCGCTGTGGTGCCTCCTCCTTTCCAGCCACCTCTGTTTTGTGGAATTCTCTCCAATCTTCTGTGTTTCCTGCCAAATTTAATCTCAATTATTTTAAAGCCCACGTCTGTGCTTACCTGTAGGGTTTTCCTTATTCTCTTATTGCTTTAACACCCCCTCCTTGAATAGGACTCTGCCCTTGAGCGCTGGTGATGTTTAAAAATAATAAATACATAAAAAATTTAAAAATAGTAAAAAAAATTTCTCTCTCAAAAATAAAATAAAAAAAGTTAAAAAATGGTTAACATTTTAAAAAATATATATATATATATATATATATATATATATATATATATATATATATATATATATATATATATATATATATATATATATATATATATATATATATATATATATATATATATATATATATATGTATATCTATCGTAAATTCAATTTTAATTTGATGCTGAAATAAAATAGCAATATAAAAATAGACTCGAATAAGATTTTTAAAAAAAAAAACTTTCTAGTGACCAACCTCAATATTTAAAATATTATTTGCCTTATTAATAATATCT
>SEYY01021904.1:227500-232837 GCA_009176605.1 Armadillidium nasatum
GAAATACCTTTCATTTCTTTCGACCACCATTTTTCTAAGAGAGATGAAATAAGCACATTTATTTCAGGGGCACTAGTATCATTCGTAGTATTACAAACGAGGCACGCTTTAATAGTGCCATTTATAGCGCACATTTTACAGTAAGTATGACCACAGGAGAGAGTTATGGGTTCGTACAAAAAGCCCATACAATATGGACATAAAAAACTGTCTTTTTGAAAAGCGAAATTGTTTATATTTTCTTTTTTAAGATAGTCTACTATTTTCCATACTAAAGAAACGGCTTTTTCACAACTGATATGTCTATTAAAATTTTTAATAGCGTAATATAGAGTGTTTAAACTTTCTGGGATTTTTCCTTCCTCCGCTAAATAACACGAGTAAACTATGCATAATTCTTGACTAAGACTCTTTCTTTTATTAATCAGTTTCCTATAAACATTTTTACAAAATTTATTTTGCCTTAACGCCGTCTTCATTGCCTCGTGAATTGAACTCATTTCAAAGTCCCTCTTACATAACTATTTTAAAAGAGCGAGTACAACCTTCTCTCTTAGCGTCTCGACGAACACTAAAATTTGAGAATTGAGAGTTAAAAATTTTAGCATTATTTTTTCTTTTACTTATAATAATAATGATTGCTTGAAACGCGAAAAATATAAGCTGTCAATAATACAGTATGGGTGCCGGTCGTTAGGTTCATTTTGCACTGCCAGGCGTATGATTCAATCTTTCTTTCTTATGGCACTTGAAAAAGGAAAAAAAATGTTATTATAATTACTTATTTTTCTTTCTGTAAAAATTTCAAAATTATTTTACCAATTAGAAAATAATCATATATATATATATATATATATATATATATATATATATATATATATATATATATATATATATATATATATATATATATATATATATATATATATATATATATATATATATATATATATATATATATATATATATATATATATATATATATATATATATATATATATATATATACAATAATAATGGAAATTAAACAAAAAATAATACCTATATTTGTAAAAGCTTGAACAAATTGGAAAGGTCATAACCTTGCTTTCAAGGAGAGAGAGAGAGAGAGAAGAGAGAGAGAGAGAGAGAGAGAGAGAGAGAGAGAGAGAGAGAGAGAGAGAGAGAGAGAGAGAGAGAGAGAGAGAGAGAGAGAGAATTTTAATGGAACTTGATATGGTAGGAGGGACCATATATAAACCACACAGTTCGATCATACAATTATGAAAATATTTACTCATTTTAGAATAATAACACAAATAATAAAAACACAGGTGTTCAAGAGGCTAAAGGTATTATTTATATGTAGTGGTAAGGCATATATAAAGGTTCAAGGCACCCAGATGCTTTAATATAGTGGCCAGTCATTCATATCGAAGCTATGGTAGACAGTGACCCTGGGTACCCCCTCCAAATAGATTAATTTTTAAACTGAGAGAGAGAGAGAGAGAGAGAGAGAGAGAGAGAGAGAGAGAGAGAGAGAGAGAGAGAGAGAGAGAGAGAGAGAGAGAGAGAGTTCTTTTTATGAGAGCGATACCAAACCTACAAGTAGATAAGGTATCTATTAGGCCTTGAAATTTTAAAAAAGCAAGCACTTAGAATATATTGATATATTAATACTGTGGGGAGGTGTTTGCCTTCGTTCAAGTTTTGGACAAGGTCTTTTTAGACTTTGAATGAGAATTGCAAAAAAATTATTAGTAACTTTCTTTTTAGTCTTTTTTTTTGTTTTTTTTTTTTTGTCTTTTTTTTCTTTTTAGTCTATTTTTTATTTTTTTTTATTTTTATTATTACATTTCAAATTAAAATTTAATTTGCATTATTGGCCTGCATTTTTAAGTTCTAATTATATATATATATATATATATATATATATATATATATATATATATATATATATATATATATATATATATATATATATATATATATATATATATATATATATATATATATATATATATATATATATATATATAAAGAGAGAGAGAGGAACAGGCTAAATTTAGGTTTACCGCATCATACCGCTTAGAAGTTACATAAGATCTTTTAAATAAATGTATTCTCTATTACTACTCCCCCTGGTGGGGCGTTTTCTTCCCTCTTTCTTTCTTTCCCCCTTTTTTTCTTTCTCTCTCTCTCTCTCTCTCTCTCTCTCTCTCTCTCTCTCTCTCTCTCTCTCTCTCTCTCTCTCTCTCCTTCAAGAGATAAAGATATGTTGATTTACCAAGAAATTTTACCATGGGTGGTGGGATTATACGATTGCAAAACCTCTCTCCCAAATTCCATCGATTTTTATTTGTTTAAATGTTATATATAAATAATGCGTGATAAAATGTTTAAAAAAATCATGTTCTTTCCACTCTGTTCCTTTGTATATATATATATATATATATATATATATATATATATATATATATATATATATATATATATATATATATATATATATATATATATATATATATATATATATATATATATATATATATATATATATTACCTATCGTTTTGAACGAAAAACCTACTTATTACATAAGAATAGGTAAATCCGATATCATGGGGATATCGTGTTGGTACATGTTAGTACCGATTATTTTGCTCTTTAAATTTGCACTAGACATATCTCCTATCAGGATCTTGTCCTTATCCTGGCGCGCTTATAATCCCAAAAATTGTATCCTACAATTATATCTTAATCCTTTTTACTTCCGAAACTTGTGTGTCTTTTTTTCGTGTTAGAATTTCATGTGTACTTTTTATATCTGTACGTAATAGTTGGAGCAAATTTACATTCAGGTCCCAAACAAATCTATTTTTGCCTTCTCAGATAAATTTTCCTTTTTGCATATTACTCTACAACTATTTAACATATTTTTTCACTCCGTAACATTCTGATCACTTATCCTTTCATCTATACAGAAACCCAGATATCCATAAATGATCCTTAAAGCCAATTATATTATCCAATTATATTGATTTCACGTTTTCCAACTGGAAATTAATATTAGTCTTGTCTGAGGTTTGCGTTAATTTTCGTAATTTTATATTTAGCTACTTTTTAGCTCTTTGGTACATTAATTCTAATTCAAAGAACACTAACACCCAAGAACAGTAGTTTTCTTTTTGAATTAATCACTGAAACTACCGTAATCAAAGAATACTATCTATCTATCTATTTTTATTATCTATCTATATCCTTAGCTATACTAGCTAGAAAAATATTATACAAATATGGATATATCTGTGGTCACAAATTTTCGACTTATCAAACATGTTTGTTAAGTCGAAAAATGGCCATCGAGTCAAGTGCATTGTGATCATCTCCCAATCCCTCTGCCCACTCTGAAGAAGTCTTTAACTGAGGACTCTAATACCTTCCAAGTTATAAAAGATGTGGGTTTCTTGGTATCTCTTAAAATAGTGCGTGTTCTCTGTTAAATCAACTTACTATACTTCAGAGAGGCATCAATCACAGGAACAACGAGACAAGTCGAATTATTATTTTTTTTTAAGTTTCATTTCTCTAATACCTTAATATCATTTAAGTAAACACAAGATCCTAATAGAAAAAGTAATAAAAAAAAAAAAAAAAAAAATAACGAAGAAAAATACTTTTAGTATAATAAAAAGTATGATGAATAATTAGGTAAGTGTGATTAAATACCATACCATAATTAGGTAAGTATGGTGAATAATTTGGTAGGGTCTGGTGAACAATCAGGTAACTACACTGCAATCGTAAAAGGGTTTCAGCAAATTAATTAATTCTTCAAACCATTAAATTTAGAAACTCATTTGAGTCACATTAATATCAACGAAAATTTTTTTTTCTTCCAAAAACTGGATTTAAACTAATAGTTCAAAGGTAAAAAAGTGTTGCCCAGGAAAGAGCGCGATTTTATACTTATCAAACTTATTCTCTGTGGCTACAGATATAAGAACCCTGTTTTACACGTGTTCCTATTTTCAACAACCCTTCTTCCTTCCTAAGTAATATTATCACACTGTTTTATATATATATATATATATATATATATATATATATATATATATATATATATATATATATATATATATATATATATATATATATATATATATATATATATATATATATATATATATATATATATATATATATATATATATATATATATATATATATATATTGCATACAGGGTGAGTCGGGAGGAGCAGACCAAACTCATGGAGTGGATTGTACACAGGATAATAATATAAAATATCACATATGTTCTTATCCGATTTACATTTGTTTTCATTTTATAGCGTGATGACAATTAAACAAAATATCATACATTAACATTTGGGTTATCATAGTGTTATTTTAATAAATGTTCGAAAATACCGCTATTGACCTCTAAACATTTTCTGCTTCATCTACAAAGGGCGGCTGTTGCTCTCCTGATTGCTTCATGTCTTCCTTTAATAACGCCTGCAGTATTTTAAATACGTCGAATTAGTGCATCCCTAGTGTCCACTTTTACTCAGTACATGTCAGTTTTGAACCAACCCCATGAACAAAAATCTAGTACTGTACAATTAATCGTATCTTCTCATTCGATTATCATTTGCTTTCGAACTTCGAAGACGAAGCCGAAAATGTTTAGAGGTCAATGGCGGTATTTTCGAACATTTATTAAAATAACACTATGATAACCCAAATGTTAATGTATGATATTTTGTTTAATTGTCATCACGCTATAAAATGAAAACAAATGTAAATCGGATAAGAACATATGTTTTTTTTTTACACTATTGTTTTGTGTACAATCCACTCAGACTCACCCTGTATATATATATATATATATATATATATATATATATATATATATATATATATATATATTATATATATATATATATATATATATATATATATATATATATATATATATATATATATATATATATATATATATATATATATATATATATATATATATAATGTAAATTATCAACTTTGAGAAGTCAAAAATAAATCTATTCTTAACCTTTCGCCATTTGCATGTCAAAAAGATGCAATATTTTTTTTTTGTCTTGTCCCAAATTTTTATTTCTTCATATATTTTAATAAATACTTTGGGTTTCTCTGCTACCTTTATTTTATATTTACATTTCAAGTTAACTATTAGTTAAACTATAATTACAAGAAATATATATGTGAAGCTGTGTATTTGAATTCATTCTAATGCATGGTTCCACCTGAGAGGGTTCATTTGGAAGACATTTTGTGATAACCACACAACTGGCTTCATTAACTGAAAAATTTAAAAC
>SEYY01021905.1:7500-10000 GCA_009176605.1 Armadillidium nasatum
ACTCTTTTTCCATATTTATTTTCTTCCTCTTAATATCTTATTTCTTATTTCAGTTTTTCTTTATTTCTCAATTTTTTTTATTCTATCTCTTATTTTTTCTTCTGTCTTTTCTTCTTTTTCTTAGGTTTTTTCTTTTTTCTTGCTCCGATAATCTGTAAGATTATTTTCTTATTCACTATTTCTTAATTTTTTAACATTATTTGTCTTCTTTTAGAAATTTTCTCTTTTTGCTTTCGTTTTTCTTTTTTTTCTTATTTCAAATTTTTTTTTCTTCATTTTGATTTCTTCGGATTCCACATCTTTTATGTTTTATTTCTCTGATTCCAAATTAATCCTGTTCTTATTTTTAATATTTCATAAAATTATGTATGTATGCGAAGATAAATTCTAAAAATGCTAGAAGTTTCTTTTTTCAGTTTGTTTTAACAAAAAAAAAAATACTTTCCCTTTTTAAGTTGATCTTTTTTTATTTTTTATTTCACTGCAACTCAATTTTTTACATTTTATTATTTAATTAGTTACTCATTTTATGGTCCTTAACATTATTTTTCTCTTTATAAAAGGCAATTTCTTTCTTCTTTTATTTTAGAGGTCGGAAAATTTATGATTACAATTCTATTTTAAATTTTTATTTTTCTTTATATTATTAACTACTTTATACTATTCATTATATTGATTCATTTTCTCTTTTAACAATTTCCTTCCGTATCACTTCTTTATCTATGTGATTCTTTTATATTTCTTCCTACTATATATCTTCCTTATTTAATTTTTCTCTATCACATCATGCTATGTCTCTCCCTTCTGTATTTTCCTATTTAACATCTTTCTTCTTTATTTCTTCCTAATCTATCTCTTCCTTCTTTGTCACGCTATATTCTCTTACTTTTTCATTATCTTTTCCCATCCTATCTCTTCCTTTTTTATCTTTTTCAGTTTGTTTCCTCTTCATTTCATCCTGCTCTACCTATTCCTTCTTTATCTCTTCCTACTCAATCTTTTGTTTCTTTAATTCTACCTACTGTATGTGTCAATCTCTTCTCTCTTCATCTACTCCTATTCTATCATTTCCTTTTCTATCTCTTCCTACTCTACCTTTACCTTCTTTATTTCTTACTACTGTGTTTGTTCCTTCTTTATCTCTTCCTTCAATCTTATTTCGTTTAAAAGTTTTTACGAGAGAACCCTAATAACTCTATAAGCTTCTTAGCGGAATTTACAAAAGTTTAAATTTTTATGTCAAAGAAAGAAAAAAAAATTAAAAAAATAAATAAATAAAAATTATAAAAGTCTTTTCGAAGAAAAAAAAAACTTTTTTCTTAATATTTAACTTTATTAATTAATTTTGATATGGCTTTAATATTAGATGTCACGAACTTTATATTATTATTATTATTATTATTATTATTATTATTATTATTATTATTATTATTATTATTATTATTATTATTCACCATCCAACCTAGTAGGCTGGTGCCTGTCAGTTACTACTTCCCCAATGCATTTTTTTTTCAACGTGAGAGGAGTAGTCTTGGTAACTCGAGCTGCTTCTTTTTTACATTGCTGGCTTGCTAGGCCTGTCATACATTTCCATTGTTTCTTATGGCAGGAATTCTGTGGGAAGAGTTTGTAAACAGTTGAGGGGTTTCTTCCACCCTTAGCAGTTGCTGAAAGAGGCCCTCTTCAAAGCTTAAAGATCTATATGAGTGCAATTAAAACCCAAACTCTTCAGACTAGATCTAAATCTTAAGATGTTGACAGATATTATTATTATTATTATTATTATTATTATTATTATTATTATTATTATTATTATTATTATTATTATTATTATTATTATTATTATTATTATTATTATTATTATTATTATTATTATTATTATTATTATTATTTTATTATTATTATTATTATTACTGTTATTATTATCATTATTATTACAACTATTATTATCACTATATTATTACCATTATTATTAGAAGTAATAGTAGTAGTATTTTTATTTTTATTATATCTAGACATCACCCTTTTTACATAAATGTAAGATGATGATTCTACACAAAAGTTCTTCATAGATATAAGTATATATTTATATGCAAACCTCCATGGGAAATTATTGCTGCAGAACTGAGTGGTTTGCAAGTCCCTGGCAACTGAAAAACTGACGCCCACTTTCCAAGATAAAAAAAAAACTAACACTATTGGGATTCAAAACTTTTCTGAAAAGATTTCAAAGATCCATTTTATATATTTGTATTGTCAAAAAGTATTCTTGAAAAAATATGATCTTTTGTATTGCTTTCCTTCATTTAATTTTGGAATAGTGAGTAAAGCCATTTAAAAAAGGTAAAACTATATTATCTTTAATTTAAGCTTCACAATACTATTTCATTTATACTTTTAGGAAATAAAATATATTTTAAAGACGTAAAAATTTTAGAAATTGAAAGGTGAGTTTCATTCAAATGTAATTAGTAATATTAATTTATTATTTACATAACAA
>SEYY01021905.1:15000-17500 GCA_009176605.1 Armadillidium nasatum
TTGAGACTTGACGATTTATTGATAGTTGGTTTATAAAGTGGGTATGCTCTTTGTTTTAATGATTAAATTGTTTATGAGATTCCATGTCGCTTTTGAATTATTGTTTACCTCACAGAATTAATCAGTATAATATTATCTTTACGCCCTTTTTAATAGTGCTTTTAATTTTTTGCTATAATTGTTGTATGACGGAAGAGGAAACATAATAATGATAATAGTCGGAAAAATAAACTTTCTTTAATATAATACTTTGGTTGTTATTATTGCTATCATCGTTGATTTGTTGTTGTTATAATTATTATTATTATTATTATTTATTATTATTATTATTATTATTATTATTATTATTATTATTATTATTATTATTATTATTATTATCATTATTTTTAGTTTTGAACTTTTATTACTGTAATAATAATAAATAATAATATAATAATAATAATAATAATAATAATAATAATAATAATAATAATAATAATAATAATTATTATTATTATTATTATTATTTTTAATATTATTGGCATTTTTACTGTCACTAATACTATTATTAATATCACTATAATATTATTTTCCTTGTTCTTATTATTATTATTATTTTACTATTTTTATTATTTTTGCTAATTTTATTATTTTATTATTTTTACGGTTAATATAGTTTTTTAAAAATATTGTTATTATTATTATTATTATTATTATTATTATTATTATTATTATTATTATTATTATTATTATTATTATTATTATTGCTTTAAAAATTTTTATAACATTATTTATTATTAATTATTTATTATTATTATTATTATTATTATTATTATTATTATTATTATTATTATTATTATTATTATTATTATTATTATTATTATTATTATTATTATTATTATTATTATTATTTATTATCATACTCCTCTTTTCATTATCGTTATCATTAATATTATTTTATTATTATTATTATCATTATTATTTTGTTTTATTATCACTATTATTGTTATAAGTATTTTTTGATATTATTATATTATTATATTATTATTATTATTATTATTATTATTATTATTATTATTATTAAATATAAAAAATACAAAAGGTAAAGGACCAAGAAATCCTGCAAAAGAGTTTCTCATCCATTTCATCCATTTTTCCTAATTCCTCTTGATCCTTAATCTCCAATGAATAGTTCCATCTTCAATTCAAAAAGAATATTTCTTCTCTTCTGTTTACGTTTGAATTGTTTCCAGAAATTTGGAAATTCCCATTTTCAAATTCAGAGATTTTAATCCCATAATGGAAAATCATAATAGTAGCTTCGATTCTGTAGGTTTTTATAAAAAATAATTTCATTTTCATTTCTATATTTCATTTAGAAGTACAATTATAATTTTATAATGTTTCATTAGGTCCTATTCTACTAAATATAATATTAATAATTTGCAAGCTTTACATTACTCTGAAAAGGGGCTTCTAGGGGGTTTTCATTAACCCCAAAGCTGTACATTATTCTGAAAAGGGAATTCTAAGGGGATGCACATTGGTTGCCATTGAACCGCAAAGTTTAGTTGATAAATAGTTCATCAATATATTTTAATAACAATTAAGATACAAATATGATGCATATAATATAATGAGCAGTAATGATGGTAATGATGTGATGATGATAATGATAATGATTGTAACAATAATAATAGTAATATTAATAATAATAATAAAATTTATAATAATAATAATAATTATCATTATAATAATGAGAATAATAAAATGAAAAATCATGAAATAATAATAATAATAATAATAATAATAATAATAATAATAATAATAATAATAATAATAATAATAATAATAATAATAATAATAATAATAATAATAATAATAATAATAATAATAATAATAATAATAATAATATAATAATAATAATAATAATAATAATATATATATATATATATATATATATATATATATATATATATATATATATATATATATATATATATATTATATATATATATATATATATATATATATTATATATATATATATATATTATATATATATATATATATATATATATATATATATATATATATATATATATATATATTATATTTATATCATCATCATCATCATCATCATCATTATCGCCGTCCAAACCAGTAGGCTGGTTCCTGTCGGGTGCTACTCCTCCAAAATCTTCTCCGCGCATTTCTGTCCTCAAACATTCGGTTGTCTTCCACCTCTTCCAGTGTCTTGCTCCTTCGTTGCATGACTTCTTCTACCGCATCCATCCATATCTTCCTTGATCTTTCCGCCGCTCTCCTCCCTTCTGGTCTCCATTCCAGCATCTTTCTCTGTTACCCCTTCCTCCCTTCCATTTTCTTCACATGACCAAACCATCTCAGCTGGTTTCTTTCTACGCATTCCAAAATTGATTCCACTCCAAGTTCCTCTCTCGCTACTTCACTCCTCATCCTATCTCTCAGCGATACTTCCCTGATGACTCTGAGTACTCTCA
>SEYY01021905.1:25000-27500 GCA_009176605.1 Armadillidium nasatum
CTAAACCTCTCATTCTTCTCATTATACTGTTAAATTCTTTCCCCTTCTGGGTTCATCTGATTACTCTTATTTCCGTATCTTATACTGTCTCTTCAAGTCTTCCACAAGAAAGGACCCCGCCTTCGGCGAGGAGACGTTTCTAGCATTTTCGTGCTGCTCTAACTCGTCTGACTTGTGGTTTTACTTTACTGATTTTTCATGGAGTAATTGCAACTTCCTGGTGAGAGGTCCCTCGGAATGTGCTGAGCGTATACCCGAAATGTTTCACTCTTATTATTTCATATTATTTTCCTTCAACTAAACCTAACTAACCTGGGTTTAATTCTACTTGTTATCGTGCTATCAGCCGCAGTATGCTGCCTTCAGGGATTACGGTCGTCTTCAAACCAAAGAAACTCATTCAACTTATATATCCTCCAGGAATCATGCAAATCTTTTCTTTGTGACACCTTAAACTCATTTCTCAAACGTAAATGAAATACATTTTCTAGTCCTTCTTCCTCTCGCCTTTTCTGGAATTTTTAAAAAAAATATTAATTCTTACTTTGCTTTTTCCTAATTCCCTCAACTAGTATCTTCTGATGGCATAACTTTACCTTCTATTAAAGCTAAATCCTTCACTCAAAATTTTGTCTCTAACTCTACCTTAAACTATTCCGGAGCTATTCCTCCTCCTTTAACCCCCTCAAGATCATTTATGCCTAATATTGTAATTTTTTCTAAAGATGTCATTTCCGCTCTCTCCAAGATTAACACTAAGAAGGCGTAGGGTCCTGATTGTATTTCTCCTGAGGTTCTCAAAACTTGTGCTTCTGAGCTTGCACCATTCCTAGGTAAAAAATTTCGTCTCTGTCACTCAACTTCTACCTTACTTTTTAGCTGGAAAAGTGGGCTCATGAAGCCTGTACCGAAAAAAAAGGGGACCCCTCTGAACCATAAATAATAGTCTTCCTCAGGGTTCTGTTCTATTCCCAACTCTTTTCCTAATTTTCATTAATAACTTTCTATTCCTTCATCACCAATACACACACTCAACTCTTCTCGAAAAGATGGAGTCTATGGCTTTTCGCTTTATAAACTCTTTTGCTCTTACTAAATCTCTCTAATCTCTTCCTGCAAGTCGAAATGCTGCGTCACTCTCTCTATAATATCGTAATTAAAAAGGACACTGTTCTTCTGAACTCTCATGCCGCATACCTTCTCAATTGAGAAAGACACGTGCGACACGACTTTCTGCACAGTCTTATCCTTTCTCAGTCCAAATCTCAGGCCCTAGACTGAACAGCTATGCTCAATCTTACATGTAATCTACCGGTAAAGCCTGGGACACACTCCTTTTATCTTTTTTCCAAACCTTCTTTGACTAAATCACTTTTAAACATCCTGTATAATGACATGTCGGCCATTAAAACCAGACTTCTGGTATTTCTCCAACTCTGGTGTAAATCAGTTGCTCTCTGATCTTTGCATACCATAGGATATATATATATATATATATATATATATATATATATATATATATATATATATATATATATATATATATATATATATATATATATATATATATATATATATATATATATATATATATATATATACAGTATAACACAGCACGAAAGGATGTATACGGTGTGTAAGATGCTGTGTGTTTAAATGCAGGTATGCAAAGTACTTTTACTGGAATTAAAAATAAAAAAAAATTCTTCCGATAACATTCCAATGAAATCTGAGATATATCTCAATATTGAAGTTTGCATGGTCAATACATTCCTTCCTCTTCCCTTCAATATATATATATATATATATATATATATATATATATATATATATATATATATATATATATATATATATATATATATATATATATATATATATATAGTATATTATATATTATATATATACATACACCTGTGAATAAAATTTTACAATTTCTAATCTGCTATTGGGGACTCGAATCCTGACCTCTCAGATTGAAAGAAAAAAGCGTTAACCACCACACCACGAAGGTACAAAATAAATCACATTTGAGAAAGCTCATGATCACCTGCCATGATGACAATCTCAAAGGACCTCCCCGACCTTGCTCGGATGTGGGATAACAGGTCAGGGTTCGAGTCCCCAATAGCAGATTAGAAATTAAGATTTTATTCCAGTGTGTATTATGGTACGTATGTTTCTGCGGTTTATGGGGATGTAACTGACCCGTTACCCGTTTATATATATATATATATATATATATATATATATATATATATATATATATATATATATATATATATATATATATATATATATATATATATATATATATATATATATATATATATATATATATATATATATATATATATATATATATATATATATATATATATATATATATATATATATATATATATAATATATATATATATATATATATATATATATATATATATATATATATATATATATATATATATATATATTATATATATATAACTAATAAAATTAC
>SEYY01021905.1:37500-40000 GCA_009176605.1 Armadillidium nasatum
TATATATATATATATATATATATATATATATATATATATATATATATATATATATATATATATATATATATATATATATATTATATATATAATATATATATATATATATATAATATATATTTATATATATATATATATATATATATATATATATATATATATATATATATATATATATATATATATATATATATATATATATATATATATATATATATATATATATATATATATATATATATATATATATATATATATATATATATATATATATATATATATATATATATATATATATATATAATATATATATATATCTATATATATATATATATATATATATATATATATATATATATATATATATTATATATATATATATATATATATATATATATATATATATATATATATATATATATATATATATATTATATATATATATATATATATATATATATATATATATATATATATATATATATATATATATATATATATATATATATATTATATATATATATATATAGTATATATATTATATAGTGTGTGTGTGTGCGCGCACATTCGCTTACATTTATTCCTATTACTTAAATATGTTCATTATTGTTATCATTTTTCATTTCTTTTTTTTGAAAATTCTCTTTTTTTCTTTCTTTGTCACGATCGAAAAAGAAAAATTAAATGTTCTCAAAATTCAATTGCCTCAAGATATAAAGAAAAATTTGACCAAAACTTTTTTATATTTTATACCTTTTATTTCTTTCTTTCTTTCTTTTTTTCTTTACCTTTTGTTATGAATTCTGAATTTTACCTTATATTCAACCGATTCTAGTATTTATTTTTCGAATAAATGTAGATATTTTTTTCTTTTTCTCTTTCTTTTGGCATATTTTTTTAGTACATTTATAATAATATATATATAATATATATATATATATATATATATATATATATATATTATATAATATTATATATATATATATATATATATATATATATATATATATAGAGAGAGAGAGAGAGAGAGAGAGAGAGAGAGAGAGAGAGTATATATATATATATATATATAATATATATATATATATATATATATATATATATAATATATATATATATATATATATATATATATGCTAAAAAATATAATTTATTCTATTTGATTTTTTTTAATTTTTTTTTTTGGCGTTTTTTTATTTAATTTTTATTAATTTTTTAAATATTATATATATTATATATATATATATATATATATATATATATATATATATATATATATATATATTATATATATATATATATATATATATATATATATATATATATAGATATTAGAGAGAGAGAGAGAGAGAGAGAGAGAACAGAGAGAGAAATTGAGAGGAAACAGAAAGAGAGAAGCAGAGAGAGAGAGAGAGAGAGAGAGAGAGAGAGAGAGAGAGAGAGAGAGAGAGAGAGAGAGAGAGAGAGAGAGAGAGAGAGAGAGAGAGAGAGAGAGAGAGAGAGAGAAGGGAACAGGGAGAGAAATAGAGAGAGATGCAGAGAGAGGGAGAGAGGGAGAGAGAAAGAGAGAGGAACGCATAACTTCATTACTCGTGCTCATTTCAGCCCATTCTTTTGGCCCATTTTTATATTAAATTTTATCCCTTCCTTAATATTAAATTGTTCCGTCTAGATTTCTTTATTCACTTTCTCTGACGCCTTAAAGTCATCACCTTGGATACAATCACACGCACATAAATCCGACATAGTAACACACACAAGCAAACACACAAGTACACTTATGAACCTGTAAAAGCAAACTCAAACTTACATATAACGAATACACATGTTCAATATGTTTAAGTGCACACTTATTTTTTGATTTATATTCATATGTTCCATTTCACACAGACGCACATACAGTATATGTGTAATCGCATATCCACATACTCTAATATGTACACACAATTCCATAAGCACATATAAAGCCAAGACATACTTTCTTCATTTGAAACAGAGACATCCATTTTTTTTTCTTTCTTTCTTTTTTTTTTTTTTTTTTTTTTTTTTTTTTTTTTTTTTTTTTTTTTTTTACGTACGATGTTATATTTTTTTTTTTCTTTTTTTTTTTAACGTACGATGTTATATATTCAATTTGCATAATCTTCTCAGCATAGTTCTGGAAAACTTCAATTTCAGTAAGCTGATTCAGAGAATTTATCAAATATGAGAATGTAATCTTTACTGTCTTTTTTATTTTTGATGAGAAAATGTTATAAAATTTAAAATGTTATTTAAATATGTAAAATTGCCATTGAAACTGCAATAGTTTATATATATATATATATATATATATATATATATATATATATATATATATATATATATATATATATATATATATATATATATATATATATATATATATATATATATATATATATATATATATATATATATATATATATATATATATATATATATATATATATATATATATATATATATATATTATATATAT
>SEYY01021905.1:45000-50000 GCA_009176605.1 Armadillidium nasatum
TAAATATATTCCAATATAATTTAATTTAGAATTCGATGTCATTTACAAGGATTAAAATTCATTAAGATCATCTTCAAAAATTATTAACTCTTTTTTTTTTTTTCTGATATTGCCTCTAATGCGCTTAAGACTAGATTTAGTTTCCAACATAAGAAGATTAAATTTTATGATTGGCTTTATAAGTTATTATTATTACTATTATTATTATTATTATTATTATTATTATTATTATTATTATTATTAGTGTAAAATTATTATTTATTAAAAAAACAAAAAAAAAAAAAAAATATAATATTATATATATATATATATATATATATATATATATATATATATATATATATTATACTATATATATAGATATATATATATATATATATAATATATATATATATATATATATATATATATATATATATATATATATATATATATATATATATATATATATATATATATATATATATATATATATATATATATATATATATATATATATATATATATATATATATATATATATATATATATATATATATATATATATATATATTATATATATATATATATATATATATATATATATATATATATATATATATATATATATATATATATATATATATATATATATATATATATATATATATATATATATATATATATATATAATATATATATACATATGCCTCTTGTTTCTCTTGATGGTGGAGAAAAACACTTGGATGTTTCACAATTTTATTAGGCGTTATAACTTAATAAGTTGATAAATTTATTAATCACAAATGATATAGAGAGCGAAGATGTTATGCGGCTTGTCGTGACGGAAGCCATAGAGAGAAGAAGGAGAGGAGGGAATGTATAGGGATGATGCAAGAGTTTCGATATATATCGATATAAATATTTATATAAAATGGAGATCATTTCATAAAAGCTCTATTTGAATAAAAAGAAAATAAAAACATTGAGCGGGGCTTAATTGAACTGTGATTGGCTGAAACCTAGATGATCTCCATTTTATATAAATATTTATTTCCAGCTTAATAGGAACGAACTTTTGTTCACGACTGTACTACCAGATAGCACTATGTTATTATTTATTATTATTATTATTTTTTTATTATTTTTTTTTTTTTTTTTTTTTTTAATTTTAATATATATATATATATATATATATATATATATATATATATATATATATATATATATTATTATATATATTATATATATATATATATATATATATATATATATATATATATATATATATATATATATATATATATATATATATATATATATATATATATATATATATATATATATATATATATATATATATATATATATATATATATATATATATATATATATATATATATATATTATAATATATATATATATATATATATATATATATATATATATATATTATATATAAGAATGTAAATAATGATAAAAATATATACAAAGTTCTTTTCATCAGACAAAATATCAAACATTATTTTTTCCAATAAAAAAAATCATGGTTTTTAATATGAAAAGAGTAACCAGAAATAAAAAATAATTTTGAAAACTTAATTTTGATAATTAAAAGATAGAATAGAGAAAATATATATATATATATATATATATATATATATATATATATATATATATATATATATATATATATATATATATATATATATATATATATATATATATATATATATATATATATATATATATATATATATATATATATATATATATATATATATATATAGTGTGATGTGTGTTTGTGTGTAAATTTGGAAGAGGAATGTAGAAATATCTGGAAAGGTTTTACAGTTTTTGAACTTTAATTTTAATACTAAAAATTTAATATTGTGAGAAAAGGAATAAAATACAAATTTATCAAATAAAATTTTTATGGGAAAACAATAAAAGTTAAAAATATTTAAAAATCTGATTTAGTTTCGAACCCCCCCCCCAACCCCTCCAACTCCATAAAATTACCAAACCTCTCACAAATATAAATAATTAATCTAATTTTTTATTTATATTCGAATATTTAATGCATTCTCCACAGTTTAAACAATTTATTTCGTAAGACTGACATCAAAAATCGAAGACAATAAATTTTCTTCTCGTATCGATTAGAAACCACAAAACGAATTACTTCTTGGTCTTTTTCTTTTTTGTTTTATTCGATATATCGATATATCACAGGTAACTTTCCAAGTGTTTCTTACCTTATGCATTTATTCATTAATAAACACAAATACCAATATCGAATATCGATAAATCCCACCTCTATTCTCTTTTACAGTTAAAATTACAGCATTACCAACATATTAAGATTGTTTAATGTAGCTCGAGATTTCTTGACTTTATGGTCTTGGCTTAGTGATGGCAATGATCATATACATTTCACTTCGATAATAGATTTAAGGTTGTGTTAAATATGTGTATAATATAGAGAGAGAAAAAAATAAAAGAAAAATAAGTTAGATTAAGGTTATGCAATAAAATGGTTATTTGATTAAAAGTTTAACACTATATATATATATATATATATATATATATATATATATATATATATATATATATATATATATATATATATATATATATATATATATATATATATATATATATATATATATATATATATATATATATATATATATATATATATATATATATATATATATATATATATATATCTATATATATCTATTATCTATCTATCTATCTATATATCTATCTATCTATCTATCTATCTATCTATCTATCTATCTATCTATATATATATATATATATATATATATATATATATATATATATATATATACTGAAGTTTCTAACTATCTATTTATCTTTCAATCTATCTATCTATCTATCTATCTATCTATCTATCTATCTATCTATCTATCTATCTATCTATCTATCTATCTATCTATCTATCTATCTATCTATCTATCTATCTATCTATCTATCTATCTATCTATCTATCTATCTATCTATCTATCTATCTATCTATCTATCTATCTATCTATCTATCTATCTATCTATCTATCTATCTATCTATCTATCTATCTATCTATCTATCTATCTATCTATCTATCTATCTATCTATATATCTATCTATCTATCTATCTATCTATCTATCTATCTATATAGACAGATAGATAGATAGATAGTTTTGTATATTATATTAATTCTCCATATACATATTTATGATGTATTTCAAAATAAACTTAGAAAGTGTTTGTATAACTTGTCCTATATGGACAACATAGGTTATTCATCAATTGTCAAAATGATATCATTCTTGTTTATCATATATCACATGCAATATTTAACACGTAAGGATTTGATTTGCAAAGATTTAATAGTAATGCCCTAGATTTTAAAATCTTAAAAGATAATGTAAGCCATAATTAATTTATGGTATTATTTATGGTATTTTTATTATTCTTTATTATATATATATATATATATATATATATATATATATATATATATATATATATATATATATATATATATATATATATATATATATATATATATATATATATATATATATATATATATATATATATATATATATATATATATATATATATATATATATATATATATATATATATATATATATATATATATATATATATATATATATATATATATATATATATATATATATATATATATATATATATATATATATATATATATATATATATATATATATATATATATATATATATATATATATATATATATATATATATATATTATATATATATATATATATATAGTGCATGGTCTATTTTCCTCATTAATTTCTGAAATATTCGAGGTATTCAACCCAATTTTCACTTTGTTGAACTCCACCTTTCTTCTTCAAGACCTTACCTCTAATTCTTAAAACTCAGGTGCTTGATAGTTCTGATGGCATACTATTTTTCTTTCCTCTTACTGTCTCTATCCTTAATTTCAGTCAAAGGAGATTGTTTTGCATTTGTGTGGTACGATCTTATTTGCACTAGTATCTCTAATAGGGAATCTACTGGATTTTCCACGTTATGACTTACGCTCTCTTGCCATTCATTTGTTCTATTTACTTATCTCTTAATTCTACTGACTATCTTAAATTCTTTCTCCTCTAGTGATTTCAAAAATGGCTCTTCTTTTCATGAAAATCATACTTCCAGTTTGAGTTTCTTCTTCTAAGGCTTGCCTTCAAATTCTCTTTAACTTCTCTCCAATCCTTCAATATCTCTTTTTGCAATCGTATCTGCTTGTCTTCGGTACTTTCTTTCTTGCGTTCGATTTCGTGGAGTTATCGCTTCAACTCCGTGTTGACCGTCAAACTCCAGATGCATTTTCGAAACTTCTCGTAAAATCATTTCTCATAAAAGTAATGTTTTTTAAATCTTTTTTTTTGGATTCCTCTTTTCTTCTTTCTTTCATTTTGTTTCTTCTTTCGCTAATTTCCTTTTACCTCTCCTCCTTCAACCACCTTTAGATGATTTTTGAACCCCAATTTCATATATGACTAAACTTATCATTTCTCCCAAAGACGTCATTTATGCTCTCTCTGAGCATAATACTAAAAAGGCGTACGGTCCTGATGGTGTCCCTCCTGTAGGTTCTCAAAACGTGAGCTTTTTAGCTTACACCCTTCCTTAGTTAACAATTTCGTCTCTGTCTTTCTACTTCAGCCTAACCTTCTTGCAGGAAACGTACCCCCATCCAGCCTGTGTCGAAAAAAGGGGAACCCCATTCAAATATAATTATGATCTCATAAATTTATTCTTTTATAACATTGCTTTAAAGCTATATTTTCCATATATATATATATATATATATATATATATATATATATATATATATATATATATATATATATATATATATATATATATATATATATATATATATATATATATATATATATATATATATATATATATATATATATATATATATATATATATATATAT
>SEYY01021905.1:72500-95000 GCA_009176605.1 Armadillidium nasatum
ATATGTACAGCAGCATACATGCATATGTTCAGGATGTATACATGCATATATACACATATATACAAATTACAGACATACCTAAACATACATAAATATGTGAACAATATATCCAACTATAAACAATATACATATACATATACACACATACACGCATGCATGCATACATGCATACACATACATAGATACATTCATGAATGTACAAATATACAATATACACACATATAAGTACATGGAACACAAGTAGAGAATATATAAATCATACATAAGTTGAAGATTTATAATACATATACATATATATACATGTGTATGTGTGTATATACATATGCACACATACACACATGCATGCATCCATGCACACATATACATAGATACATTCATGAATGTATACTACAAATATACAATATGCATTCATATAAATACATGGAACACAAGTGAGTATATATAAATCATACATAAATTTACGAAAGGATTTATAAAGGTGAAGATTTATACTGATGTGAACATGTGAAGTGATAAGTGAGACACGCACAGCATTTACAATATAATAATGATAATATTATGAAATATACACATAAACACATACACAAACTACAAGCGTGTATGCATTCAACATACCTTGTTCCAACATATGTGCATAACAAGGGACCACACACACCACACACACACACACCACACACACACATACACAAACACACATGACACATGAAGAGGAAGAAGGAAGTGAAACAGAAAATGAGATGTAAAAATGAGGAGTCTCTCTCAAAGAAAGGAAATGTCGTAAAGTAACGACTATTAATGAAGAGAGGATTTAAGAAGAAGAAGAACTTCTAATTATGTAAGAGTGCTAGACAGAGGGAGGACTAGGTTGGTACTATGCGTAGGGAGGGTTGTTGATAAGTTGGTGTTAAGTTCTGGTTTGTGGTTGTGTATATATAAAGATTCTAAAATACGGAGAGAAGAAAGGTCAAAATGAGAATCAAGAATTGTGAAGTGTTTAGGATGAGGAAAAAAGTTGCAGGAGAGAGAATGGTTGCGTATGTTGGAGAAGTACGAAAGGAAATTCTTTGATGTTCGCAGATGCATGTGCGAAGCAGTTTTGTAGTGGAACCGATGTAGCCTCTATTGCATATAGGGCAAGGACAAGAAAATTTATACACTACAGAGGATGACAGAAGAGGAAAATAAAGTAGGTTTATAGCGGAAGAAGGAAGAAATCTTGAAAGGAGTATTGTAAGAGAATTGGAAATTAATGTGTGGGAAATGTGGAGATAAGGATTTGCGAAAATCTCGAATCATTATGGTAGTAAAGAAGTTGAGATAAGGAAAACTGAAATATAGAATGTCTTTGAGTGCTGTTAAGACAATGTCTGAGGAACGATATTTATCATTAAGAAAATTAAAAATGTATTGTGGAACTATGTTGGGAGGCAAATTGTGGGTGTCAGATGGTTTATGGAGGAACAAGAATTCTTCATGTAATAAGTGGTATGAAGAGGAAATGCCAAATGCTCGATGAAAGAAAGCTATAATAGTAATATTTTACGGGATAATGGGGAATCACTATAAAAGTTGGTTATAGAAGGTGTAAAAGCTGGTTTCCGGTAAACTGAAGTGTGGAAAGCATGCGAAGTGCTAGTAATTAGGATATCAAGAAAATGTAACGAAGAATGGTGTTGGTGTTCTATGGTTAATTTAATATTAGGGTATAGTGTGTTTATGTGTGTGAGAAACTTGTTGGTAGAATCTGTAGAAGGAAAGAGACAGAAAATATCATCTACGTAGCATTTGTAAAATGTGGAGGAGTGACATGAGAAGCTGCGATAAGAATGGAGTTTTCGAGATGAGAAATGAAGAAGTCGGCAAGGATGGGTCCAAAAGGAGAGCTCATAGCTACTCCGTCTATCTCCTTTTAGGTGGAGACTTTTCTGATAAAGAAGGTGTCAGAAATGGAAGAGATAATAATGTGGAAAATGTAGAACGGTCTAAATTGCGAAAATTTGAGTGATAATGAAAGATGTGATTGATGAAAAGATGTTGTTTGTTGAAGGGTCTGCATAGTGAATTGGTGTATAAAGAATGTATATCTAACGAACACATAATTGAATTATGAGGAGAAACTGATTGCAATTGAGTGATGAAATTGTATGAATTAGAAACTGTATCAAGGGAAGAAAATGAGGTTTTGATGATTTGAGCTAGATATTTGGCAAGATGAAAATTAGGCATGCGATATGCTTCAAGAAAGTTTTGAGTGGGCAGTTAGGTTTGTGTATTTTGGGGGCTCCGAATAGGGAGCCAAAGGAAGTGTCCGTAAGGTAAATTTGCTGGAAAAGTGATTCTTCTGTTAAACCACGATTCTTGAGAGATCTGAGATTGCGAGAGAGTTTATCTTCTAATTTGTATATGAGGTCATGCGATGTCGGGCCTATGAAGGAAAATTTGGAAGAATCCTGCAGGATAGCATCCATCTTTTAATTGTAGTCGTCTCTATTTATAAGTACAACTCCTCTGCACTTGTCAGGAGAACATTTTACCAGGTTGGAATCAACATTGAGATCTTTAAGAGATTGGAAATCTTCCTTAGTTATATATATATATATATATATATATATATATATATATATATATATATATATATATATATATATAATATATATATATATATATATATATATATATATATATATATATATATATATATATATATATATATATATATATATATATATATATATATATATATAATATTATATATATATATATATATATATATATATATATATATATATATTATATATATATATATATATATATATATATATATATATATATATATATATATATATATATAATATATATATAGGGTGGTTTAAATTGTATGGGCCGATGTTGAATGTGAACCACACCTAAACGTCAAGTTTTTTACTGCATTTCATTTGACTTTTTTCAATTTCAGACTTACTCAATTTGAACCATGGAAAGATACACAATGGAGCAACGTGTTAAAGTTATTCAGGCTTATTATGAAAATGGGCGTTCAAATCAAAATGCATATCGTGCACTTCGTGATTTTTTTGGTCAATTTAATCGTCCAAATGTGCGTACAATCGGAAAAATCGTGAAAAAATTTGAGCAAACCGGGTCTGTAGGAGATTTGAAAAGACCAGTGCATGCTCGTACAGCTCGTACTGCAGAAAATATTGCTGCTGTTCGCGATAGTGTGGCTGAGGAGCCATCCACTTCAAACTCGTCGTCGTGCCCAACAATTGCACCTCTCACGCTCGTCGTTGATGAACATTATGCATAAAGACTTGCATTTAAACGCTTACAAGGTGCAATTGACTCAAGAACTAAAGCCTCTTGACCATACAAAACGTCGTCAATGGTCAGAATGGTGGCAAGAAATGGCAACAGTGGATGATCAATTTTCGAGGAAAATCATCTTCAGTGATGAGGCACATTTTCACCTCAGTGGATTCTTCAATAAGCAGAATTGCCGCATTTGGGCGAATGCTAATCCAAGAGTGATTGTCGAAAAACCAATGCACCCACAAAGAGTGACTGTTTGGTGTGGTTTATGGGCTGGCGGCATCATCGGGCCGTATTTTTTCCAAAATGAGGCCGGTCAGGCAGTTACTGTGAATGGTGTTCGCTATCGTGAGATGATAACGAACTTTTTATGGCACGAATTGGAAGGTATGGATGTGGACGATATGTGGTTTCAACAGGACGGTGCCACTTGCCACACAGCTAACGAAACCAATGGCTATTTTGCGCGACAAATTCAATGGCCGTGTTATCTCACGTGGTGGCGATGTCAATTGGCCGCCAAGATCATGTGATTTGACACCGTTGGACTTCTTTCTTTGGGGTTATTTGAAAGAAAAGGTGTACGTCGATAAGCCAGCAACAATTCAAGAGCTAAAGGATGAGATAATTCGGCACATTAACGGCATAGAACCCCAATTATGCCTCAGCGTCATCGAAAATTTGGACCATCGGATGGAGGTGTGCCGCCGAGGTCGCGGCGGCCATTTGGCCGATATTTTGTTCCATACATAATTGAACCATACCATATTATCATAATAAAAAGAAATGACAATAAATTACTAAGTAATTTGTGTTTTTTTCAAAATCAACATCGGCCCTTAAAATTTAACCACCCTATATATATATATATATATATATATATATATATATATATATATATATATATATATATATATATATATATATATATATATATATATATATATATATATATATATATATATATATATATATATATATATATATATATAATATATATATATATATATATATATATATATATATATATATATATATATATATATATATATATATATATATATATATATATATATATATATATATATATATATATATATATATATATATATATATATATATATATATATATATATATATATATATATATATATATATATATATATATATATATATATATATATATATATATATATAATATATTATATATATATATATATATATATATATATATATATATATATATATATATATATATATACTAAGCAGAAAACCAATCTAAAAAGGATAGTATGATATGAAAGAAAATTTGAAAAATAAAACAAGCAAAAAGAAATATTAAAACTAAAAATCCAAACTATTAGTTACGAACCCTGAGAAGGAAAAAAAGAAAAAAAAAAAAAAGAATATTCCCCATTTTTCATACTATTTTTTTAAATTCTTTTAAACTATTTTGTCATTTCTATTATTTTTAGGAGTGTTGAAAAGCTTCGCTTGAAACGCGTCATTAATCAATTTGATAAATTCTTCATCACTTCAAAGTTGATTTTCAGCATCTGTTAAAAAAAAAAAAAAATAATATAAAATAGAAAAAGAAAATAGATCCTTTTTTTTATATATATGTCTTTCATCTTAATTATGAAGAATTAACGTTATTATTATTATTTTATTATATTATTATTATTATTATTGTTATAAGTATTATTACTATTATTATTATTATTTTTAGGAATTATTATTATTATTATTATTATTATTATTATTTTATTATTATTATTATTATTATTATTATTATTATTATTATTATTATTATTATTATTATTATTATTATTATTATTATTATTATTATTATTATTATTATTATTATTATTATTATTATTATTATTATTATTTATTATTATTATTATTATTATTATTATTATAATTATTATTACTGTTATTATTATTATAATATTATGTATTATTGCTGCCATTATTATTATTATTATTATTATTATTATTATTATTATTATTATTATTATTATTATTATTATTATTATTATTATTATTATTATTATTATTATTATTTTTATTATTTTTATTATTATTATTATTATTATTATTATTATTATTATTATTATTATTATTATTATTATTATTATTATATTATTATTATTATTATTATTATTATTATTATTATTATTATTATTATTATTATTATTATTATTATTATTATTATTATTATTATTATTATTATTATTATTATTATTATTATTATTATCATTATTATCATTATTTTATTATTTTAATTATTATTATTTATTATCATTATTATTATTATTATCATTTTTATTATCATTATATTTTTTTTTAAAATGAAGCTAAATATCTGTATCACTATTCACAAACGCTGAAGACATTTAAGCCTTTCTGAGAACATGAAGCAAAAAATCAAAATAACCTCAATTTGTCTGACAAATAATAATGAAGATAGGGAAGATTTAATAATGAAGATAGTGAAGATTTAAAAATGAAGATAGTGAAGATTTAATAATGAAGATAGTGAAGATTTAATAATGAAGATTGTGAAGATTTAATAATGAAGATAGTGAGGATTTAATATTGAAGATAGTGCAGATTTAAAAATGAAGATAGTGAAGATTTAATAATGAAGATTGTGAAGATTTAATAATAAAGATAGTGAAGATTTAATAATGAAGATAGTGTGTGTACAGGTATTCCTTTTAGAAATTATACAGCAAACAACAACATATACCGTACGTATTTACATACATACTTTTCATACATACATTGATTCTTTCAAATATGTTTATTTATACATCGCATAAATCAACTATCCATACATATTGTATTTTTTAAATACGTTTTCTTAATAAAGTTTCATACAATTTAGGTACATTATTTAGTCATTCAATCATACATCTAATTTTATACAACAATCGTACAATCTACGTACAGAAATAAAGGCATTAACCCATTACATACGTATATACAGTCATTCAACCATTCATATATACAAATATCCATACATTTTTTTTACCTGCAAATAATGCATTTAAATTTCAATTAATCGGCCATTGAAAGTATATCGTCATTGAACTATACATATACATACATATATATATATATATATATATATATATATATATATATATATATATATATATATATATATATATATATATATATATATATATATATATATATATATATATATATATATATATATATATATATATATATATATATATATATATATAATATATATATATATATATATATATATATATATATATATATATATATATATATATATATATATATATATATATATATATATATATATATATATATATATATATATATATATATATATATATATATATATATATATATATATATATATATATATATATATATATATATATATATATATATATATATATATATATATATATATATATATATATATATATATATATATATATATATATATATATATATATATATATATATATATATATATATATACCCTCGATACTTCTACACAAGAACACATCCACATTCACATTCAAGCAACCACGTAAACTTATACGTCACAGATACATTCAAATACAAGGTGTATAGGAACGATGAACCCCATTACGGTGTACATATATAAGTATACATATATTCACTTCTCGAAGCTGCTTTAGACGCTTCTACTGAAATAGGCGCAGAAATGCAAGAGAATCTGAAGGGGAGAGGAAAGGAATTGCTTCCAGAAGTTAACTCAGTCATTTAGACCTTTAATTTCATGTCAATTGAAAGGCTTATAAATTATTCAATTCAAATGGCTAATTGCCTGTAAATAATTGCACCTTTGAGACTCTCTCTCTCTCTCTGTATATATATATATATATATATATATATATATATATATATATATATATATATATATATATATATATATATATATATATATATATATATATATATATATATATATATATATATATATATATATATATTTTTATTTTTATTTATTTTTGTTTTCCGTTGTTTGTGAATATAATTTTAATTCTACACTGACTTTTTCAAGTGACAATATTTATCATTCAAAAAGTCATTGATTTTAGTCATTCTATCAAAAAATTGTCGTGAAGAAGTGATTTAAAAAAAAAAAAAAAAAAAAAAAAATAAAACATTTTTCCTCTTTTTCCTATTTCCTTAAATAATTTTATATAATTAACAATCATAATTTCAGAATTCAAGGACAAGAAAATGTATTCAGTGCCTTTCAGAAAATGTATTCAGTACCTTTCATTAAACGTATTTAGTATCTTTCAGTAAATGTATTCAGTACCTTTCAATAAATGTATTCAGTACCTTTCAGTAAATGTATTCAGAACCTTTCAGTAAATATATTCAGTACCTTTCAGTAAATGTATTCAGAACCTTTCAGTAAATATATTCAGTACCTTTCAGTAAATGTATTCAGAACCTTTCAGTAAATATATTCAGTGCCTTTCAGAAAATGTATTCAGTACCTTTCATTAAACGTATTTAGTATCTTTCAGTAAATGTATTATTCAGTACCTTTCAATAAATGTATTCAGTACCTTTCAGATAAATGTATTCAGTATCTATTTCTATTTATTTTTCTGTAAATGTTCTAGTTCATCTCGAGTGTGACAAAGAGCGTAAGTTAAGTACAATCCTTTTCTGTGAGGTTAATATTATGTTGTGACTACTCAATCTCTTATTAAGTGAGCAAGGAGTATAAGCAAGCTATAATAATAGCTTATGAATTTAGACCCAGTATTACGAGCTTATGTCACGGTTTGAAGCTTACCCTCCATTTTATGAAAAGTACATAGTACTATAGGCCTATATGTAGTATGTAGCATAGTTACAACACACTAATCGGTGTCTAAACCATACTAGCAAAAGTTGATTTCTTGCTGCGCGTTTTGAGAAGTTCATTACTGATATTGTATATGATATGGGTGTATTATTGTAATGTGTGAGTTGGAATGTTCTCGAGTTAGAAAGGAATTTCTCAGGGAGATATGTGATACAAAGTTTTGAGCTCGATCCCATTATTTTGTCGTCTGTCAATCTTGTTAGTTTGAAGCATGTGATTGATAGAACATATTTTTAATTAGTGGAGTTCGTAGAATAAAGTGTAACTAGAGGACATAATAAGATAATTAAAAAGAAGCCATGCAATCTCCATCTAAGAAAATACACTTTCAGTCTCTCATGAGTTGGCATAATTTTTGGGAATGGGCTTGTCCGCTCAAGAAATGCGAGTTGACTAGATGATTTACAATATCTTTTCAAATATTTATCAAAACGGAGGCTAAGAATATATATTAGCCTAGATCGAGTCATAGAGTGTTTAATGGTGTTTATATTATGCGTAAATAAGACTTGATATAGCCAAATTTGGCGAGTGTTTTATTTATGAGTAATTTTTAGTAATTATTAACTATGACTTAAATGCCTAAACTGGATACAGTTATAATTTTATTTATTGTAAAGTGGTGTGATCGAATAGCGATTATTCATACTCTCGATTACATCTGTTTATTGAATATTTCATGTATAATTGTGCTTAGTTTTATTTTTTATCTTTATAGCATTATAGAATTATATTATATATAATTAACTGTAATGTAATAGTTTATAAGTGATATTATATATTGACTTTATCGATCATTTCAGTTGACATTGTTAGATTTTCAGCTTAATTATAGGATAGTTTATTATATTGTATTTGGATTACATGTGGACTCTCGTCTTCAATAGTGCACTCTTGAGGCTTTTCTATAATTACTGTATCTATTCTATATTATCCATTTTATAGTTTTTCAAATAAGATTACCGTTACTCATATACTTGTAGCCTTTTCTCTATTCGACACGGTGTAATCTCAATAATCTTATAATCTATTACCTTTACAAACTTACTATATTATAAATAATATAATAACAAATATTATGAATATCATAATATAATTTTTTCCTTTTTTTTATCTTTTAATCTGAATTTCATTAAAGTAAATTCTCAAAATTTGTGAAAAAATATAAAAAATAAAAAAAAAAAAAAAAAATATAATTATATATACCTGAAATTTTATCTACATTACAGAGAAAAACCCACAACAAAAATCTTGTATTCTCTCGCTTGTAGATATTATTACAAATAGTATGTAATGCGTTTGAGAGCATCGAATGAGAGCCATAGATATAACACCAGATAGACATCATATGTACTCTGCTTTACGATTAAGTGATTGTCTAGAACACTTGAACTTGGATGTGAGCAGGTGTCTATATGATAATGTGATCTTTGGGCTATTTGTAATCTCTGAATATCTTTCTTTCTAATTTTACTTATCTATATTACATGTTTTATTGATCTTAAATCATATGCTAATATTGTTTAAGTAATTATATTATACATATTATTGTTGCTATCTTATAGTCTCGAACCGAGCTATAACAGCCTTTGTCATCAAAACGTGACTATGAACCTCTATTAACGAACTTGTGATATGAGAATTACTTAATATTTTTCTAAGTATGAAATTAATTATGATGGAATAAAATGACAGAATATTTTTGTTTTTACATATTTTAATGTATTTTATTAAGAAAAGAGAGTGACATTGCATCGTTTGCAATCTTTAAGAAGGATAAAAAAAAAAAATAATCTATTCTAAGGGTTTGCTCAAAGTGATTTTTGAAGCATCAGGATACAGCTTTCGGCATTTGTGTACTACCTGTAAAACATATTATTACTGCTCTTCATCTTAAGTAAAGAGGTTATTAAAGTCTGTAATTAATTTCAGTCATCGTTCTGCCACATCATTAACTACCTTTAGTGAATTCATATAGTATGACTTGCGACCGTAGAGTGCCGCCAATCAATTATATCTCCGTAATCGGACAAAATAGTAAATAATTATATTATCAAAGGACAGACTCCATCTGGGATGGGAAGCTTGCTCTCTATGTATAAGACATCTAGACAAGATGTGAATAAACCGATGTGGAAAACAACTCAAGAGCTACAAAAATCTTGGTAAAGTGGAAAGCCTATATGATCAATTGATGCTCCACCTTGTCAAAGTATAACATCTTTGAAATAAGCTCCTCTTCATTTTCCAAACTCCAGTGTATACTCCTCTTCATTATTGGTGTTGCTTTCTGAAATAGTGTTGCGATGTGTTACACAGAGTCTGCTACACATATTGTCTGTCTGCGGTGTTCTTGCTGGGGGGAGTCTCTCATTTAAGGGGCGACTTTGTTTCGCCATTTTCCGATTTTTCCTGTCATTTTGAAATTGAGGGATTCAAAGACACCGTAGGGCTACCATTTCTGCCATTGAACTAGCCACAAATAGGTTTGAGAATCTTCGACCGTGAGCGCTACTCAGAGATTTATCTTAATGCAGATACTACAGTTCTGATCAGTCCAACAAACTCTCGCAAGCAGGTTCAAGTGTTAGTGTATAGTGAGCCAAGTGTGTTTGTTGGGCCATCTGGAACGAAGCCTTTAGCACTCCTCTCTTTAAATGAGAAAAATTATCTAGGAACATGTCATAATAATAAGGCGCGGTTTGAGTCACTTTCGAATGTCTCTCAGTCTGTGTGTGAAGTAACTCTATACTATTAATTATTAATTTATATGAGTCTGAACGGAAATATAGAAAATAATTATCAGTACAATATAATAATAACTGGCCATATAGGTCTTTCACAGCCATTGGCAATAGACTCATGCTCGACCATGTGGGAGATATATAATAACTATATCACACTATATTCGTAATCTCACAATTAATCTCATTTAATGTCTCTACAATACTAAATACAAAATAACACATAATTATGTATAAGTATAGATTTACACTTATTTAAATCGCTACTTGGTTGTAGATTAATTCTCAGTGTTGTAATTTAGAAGTTAACATATACCATCTCAAGTATATGTTTCAAATTATACTTAACCTCGAGGGAGAATAGAATAGTACCTCGTGTCACTCAATTCTAGTCTGATGAAAATTCTCAGCGCAAGAGGGATATGGCGTAAATATAGTTTACTGTTGAGTAATTACGTCATTTTTAATTTATGTTATTTCTTCTCCCCCCAGTGTTCATTTTGGAATTACTCTCTGAATATTATATCGTGATGAGTTGAGGCCCATTTATTTAGTATGAATTCCGAATATCATTACATTCGAAATAAACACCCTCTTATCATTGACTTCAAGAATAGTGTGGCTCGACTCTAAAGCTAGTAAAGCTAGACTCTTATCTATCGAATAAGATTATATCTCAAAATGTACAAGCCCCTTATTGTAGACCTTTACCTGTGTTATTGTCATGCGTATAATAGTTTGGTGTCGAATAACATCATATTTGACTACTGTGATAGTATAGGTAGTTAGAATCAAGCCATTCCTCTGAGATACATCTCATATTAAATAACATGCCATGAGGTATTGTTCTTTCAACAGTTGACTTTTATCATGCTATAATCAAGGATAACTCCTAGGCCAGTTGTTCATTTTCACCATAAGAAATATGATAATCATGTGTCGCTATTCTGTATTCTCATTATTCATATAGCTACTGTACTTTATTGATGAGACGACTATACTTGTAGAGTATAAATAATAGTTTCATTTCCATCATTCCATTCATAATCGTAATTCATACAAACATGATCATCCTATTTCTTATTCTTGCCTGATCATATATATTATTCGTTCTCAAAGATCTTCTCTATGTGTATTTTTCTCTATGATATTACTTTTTCGCATTTCTTTTATGGAATGGTGGTTTTGACACTTTGTACTCTCTATTTAGTGTTCTCCCCAAGATGCTTTATCTATTGGTATCTTATATGCAGTATTCACTATGTTGCATTTCATTTGATCATTTAGATACTTAGCTCGACCCTGATCCATACTCATATACTCAAGAGGATATTATCTTATTTCTAATGTGGGTTAAAATATTCTTTTGATTTAATTCATAACATATAGTGGTATCTCAACATATTTTTATTAGTTTATCGTACCTCCATTATCTATATATGGTCATTTTTATTATTTTTTTCATACTTTCTTGGTAATATTCAACATATTATTTTCATACTCAAACAAACTACTCTTCTCAAATATTGGTTGTTGTATCAAGGACATTCATAAACCCAACTTCTAACCTCCATACAAGTTTTAATATTCCTTTCCTGTATCTCAGCTTCTCCTTCCTCCTTTGAGCATAAAATTGTTCAAGATTATTATATCACATATGGATATCGCAATTAAGGTATTAAAATTTAATAGAGTTTATAGCATGGGTACTAGTTTATAACTAGCCTTTATTTGGTATATTATCTCATCCATATATGTGTATATTTCCTAATGTGATTTATAATATACTTGACTTTTAACGTTTTTATAATTATAATTTCTTATTTCCTTCTATTAGTCACTCATATTTAAAAAAATCAAGGATTTACATTTCTTTTCTTTTGCTAGCCAATTCTCCAAATCTGTATAATCCAATATACAAATACTAGTGATGCTAATTTATAAATTCATAAAAGTCGTATGAATCTTATAGTCATATAATTGAGCAGTTTTGTGAGAGGAATCAGACATTGAAATTGTATACTTATTTGATAAATATATTATATTAATTATTAATATAATTATTATTATTATTTAATAAAAAAAAAAAAAAAAAAAAAAAAAAAAATATTATTTATTATTTTTAATTACTAATATTATTAATATTTTGTTATATTCTTCGTATGTTAGCTCTTAGTTAGTATTGGTACTGTTCCTCAACTAGAAATCATTTATTGGCGTTAGACTGATTATTATCTATTACAAATTAACATTACAAGAAATTAATACTTGGTAGGTAGATGACATTATTGTAAATAATAACTGTATCCAGTAATCTAATATTGTTATTTTCTCTGGTTCATCCAGTTACCATTTGAATACCATTTCGGGTTTTCAAAACTATCTAATGTTCAATTCAATATTTATATCTAGCTAAACATATTGGTATATGCTCCATCTTTTAATATAAATATTATATATTATTATTTTAATATTATATATAAAATATATTAATATTTTTATATATATCATTATATTATATATTATTATATATAAATATTATTAATAAATTATTGTAATAATATATTTATTATATATAATATATAAAATCTTGAAATTAACTTTACGCATGACAATAAATTTCAGATATATTAAATATACTACTATTATAATTTGTGGAATGCAAAGTATAGGCACTAATGATTTTTATTATGGGCCAATAGTGAGGTCGTATGCTTAATCATCTCTACTGAAAGTGCAATATAGGCATGTCAGAGGTATCATATGTTTATGTTACCATCTAATATATCTATCTAATTAATTAGTCAGTCTGAATAATTATATATAGCAGCTCAAAATATTGTCTATATATTCTATTTCGACTTTTAATAGTTCTGTTACTTTCCATATCGTCATTATCCCATTACTCATTATACATACTAATGAGTTTCTTTGCTTATCTCTTCTAACCTCTTTTTTCTATTTTTTTGTTACTATTGTTCTCAAAGTAACTTATCAATTTTCTTATTAACTCATTTTCAAATTTTGAACTATATTAATCTATAGTCTAATATTATATTTTTTATAATAGTCTATTCTCCCTGGCTACGGCGAAAGGCCAAGAGGTCCCTTATCTATCAATTCCACTTCTCCTGATGTTAATCTATCTTTACTCTCTCATCTGCTTACAAATCATATCTTGTCATGACGAAGAACGCCATCATGTCCACGATACAAGGCCTTTTGAACAAGTATGCAAGTCAAGGAAGTTGGAAAAACAGAGAAGGGAGTGTTGTTCCAAGACTTTATTTACCAGTAGATGTAAATGTAATGACATAGAGTGCATAAGCAGTTTAGTTGGTTGGGTGCTCTGCGATGAGTATGGTACAGATGCAAAGTCGATGAGCAGCTGTGTAGAAAGGCTTGTCTGCTCACGTAGGCTCTTTTACCTCAATGGAGAGTTTATGTTCGACGATGAGAGTTCAAGTAATGTACAGCTAGTTTTTGTACTCGTCTTAATAAACGAATTGATAGGGTCAATAGTAGAGATGCGACATCGGCTCGTATTTTTTTTTTATTCAATTCTGAGACTTATTAGCAACAATTCGACGAGGGACAGAAAGTAAGAATTCTATTTCTATATTGTTGAAGTAGCAGGATGTTGTTGAGACGATAAACACCCTAGACTCCACCTTCTCAAGTAGAAATGTATGAGTGGAAACACCCAAGAATGGCAAGCACTATCTTCTGACCCAAGCGGACGAGAACAACACCTCTATACAGGAGCAAGCAACTGGAGTGGCATAAATGTAATCTGGAAGGCGCCTCAGAACATCCTACATCTTAGAAGCTTGTTTAGACAAGCGATGTAAATATTATAAGTAAATGTGATTTTTTACCAAGAAAGAATCACGAGGAAATGATACGCCAAGAATATTAAGAATAGAGGAAGTTTTGAGTTGTGTTATTTCGAAGAAGATATCATAATTTTAGTAGTGTGGTATAAAGATAAGTAGTTAGGAAAGATGGTAGGAACTTTGAGTATGTTTGAGTGCATTTAGAATAATAACAACAATGTGTTCTCTGTCACTCAACTTATGAAATTACGAGAAATAGATCAAGGGTTATAGTTGCATCCAGGCTATCCTTCTCGAGTTCTATTCATACATGTCATATGTTTGGTTAGATAACGTTTTCCATAACTGGAAGAGTATGGAAGTGTGGAGTCATTCTAATGTACATAGGAGTGATAATAGGTTGATGAGTTAATAGATAGAGAAGTGTTACATTAAATGAATAAGCTAGAAATAAGTGTTGGGGATAAGTGACTTACAGAATCCCTGAGGAACTATTAACACACTACTCTACATTTACTTATATGGTAAATAGATTACTGTGATGGCTGTCTCTATAACATGCTTTACATTATTTATAGCGCGTGAACGACCTCTGGAATATGGAAAATCCTAGAGAGAAGATATGTAAAATTCCAAATAAGTAGGGAGTAAGTATTAGAAAATTCAAAGCTTTAGTCCAAGGACTCTGATCTATGAGGTTTCGGTATGTCACTCCCGCGCATACAGCTATATTAGATTTCACCAATAATGTGTCACGATAAGTACTGAGGGTACTCAAAGAAGCAGTGATTGTAGTAAAGTGGAAAATGGATACAGAATTCACTAGTGATTAGGCGTTACTTACAACGTAATATTATCATTACTGGTCTCGATCTGTGAGAAGATAAAGTAATTAAGGATTAATGAGATTGTATTCTCTAAATCTTCCATTGTTTAAGTGGTGTATAATATTCTAATAAATCTTTAGAGAAAATACGGTAGTGTCTAATGTATATATTGAATCTGATAGTTTTGAGTAGGGTTGCGAGAAGGAGTTCCTCCTCCTTATCTTTCGCCAACAGAGTGTCTGAATATTTATATATGCGCACTTATTTCTCCTAGCTATATGAAGGAAGTTGAAAGTAGAGAATGACAAAGTATTATTATTATATCGAAAAGTTTATTTTATACCGAGTGCATGGCGTATCTCGTAGCTCTCTAGGTAATAAACAAATTATTGAAGATACCATCAGGAATGTAATACCTCTATCGTGTCGACCATACATCTCATATCTTTTAGTAATTATAGACTCATGTAAGAGTAGACAGATATTAATGGAGCACTCTTCAGATAGAATATATCTTAATATTTGTAGGACATTATATTGGATTATGTTTAGTGAAGGGGCGTATACCATATCTTGCACATCACATATTAGCCGCATTGTCTCGTCTAAAAGGCGTTTACATTAAGCGACGCACAAATAGTTTTGAGGCGCACAGTGTTTCTCAGCTATTAGAAGGTAAATACTCAAGCTAGTTGTGCCTATCTGGAAGATATTAATAGTGCGGAATAAGAGGCCTAGGTAAGACCAAATAGTTACATGATTTGACTTTTTTATATTTGAAACTGGCAAAATGAATCTCCAGTGTGAAAGAGACGTGAAGAAGAAGAAGAAACCATGGAAGATAATATTGACCATTTATATACATCGTGTGTGAACACAAAAGCGTTTTTTAGTGTACGAAGGCTCTACGAGAATTCTTTGCTCGATTCCGGGCATGACTAAATTTATATAGTATCGTATTAAGAAAGATGTGTCTGGCAGGTATTCTTAGAGAATCATGACTGTACATTGTTAGTTTATCCTCGTTAAATATGCTTTACTACTCTTTGCAAGGAGCAATTATCCATGTTATATTCAGACGACTCAAGTCTTAGCAACAAGACAGAGTTAATACTAAACCAATGATATTTGTTTTATTAGAAGTGATATTAATGTTAGATGTGAAGTAGAAAATATGTGATATTCTATTCATCTATGCCAGTGATGAATTCTCCACTCCGGCTTATATTCATGTATTTGTTCTGTCCTACACTCTTGAAGGATCCCTACTATCTCACGGAATTACTGTCTTATATTATGTATATAATATAACTTATCATTTATCTATAATCTATCGTGTGAAATCGAGATTAATGTTCATCTAGTATCACGGCTAATGTACCAGTAGCCAAGCTCTTGCTCGGCTCCGAAATGCCATCAATAAATACGTTTACTCTTTTCAAATAAAACTCTGTAGATGATAGAGTATAGAGTGATTACAGATAATAGAATGTAATTTTGAATCGTGTGAAACCCAGTTAATAGATGAGTGGTTTATAACAGTTATAAGTTGAAGGATTAAGTATTTGGAAAAGTCTAGGAATTATGTATGGGATATACATCTTCACATATGCAGAATCAGGCGACTTTACTAGTAGCTGCTCAAAGAGACTGCCCTTACGATTACGTGGTCTCATAGAAAGGTCATTATATGGATTAGTCGAATATTCGAAAAGTTGCACTGTTATTCAATACCAGCTGTAATTCCAATTAGGAGATATCTACGAATGACTAAGCCTATTGTGGCAGGTGTTTGTTGACATTGACATATCTACCACTTAAAATTTCATTGATATTGTTATGAATAAATTTTACAGATGTATAAGTGTAATAGATAAGAATAATATGATAGTGTCATAATGTGCTACTTATTTATGGATATCTCTCTTAATTTAGATTGGCTAAAGAATTAGAGATGGTATAGTTTCAAGTTAGCATGTTAGTGAGTAATAATATATAACAGAACAAATTGAATTTAGTCTTTGGTATATTGAGGTAATATAGAGATTACATTTAAAGCTCATATAAGTGGAATATCCATTATAATCAATCTCCTTCAATATTAGATGAGTGTCCATCCCGAAGACTTACAACATTATCTATATGATTTCGTGCTCCTTACATTACTGAGTGTATATATCGATACCTAGCAAATGGAAGCACCTCGCAACTTACTTGTTTGAAAATATAGAAGTATAGTGAATGTAACAGAGAAAAACATAGTATAGTGATCAGTGTAAGTCAGCGTACTCGCTCAAACATCTAAGGTTAATCTGTCTCTGAATAAAAGAGTGTGAGGTATGAGATAATGAGATATTTACAAACTAAATAAGTGAAATTAATATAGTGATGATGACCGCGAGTATGATTATTGCAGAATAAATTTAATAATGGAAAAAAAATAAGATTCCGTGTCACTCACGGACAAGTGGTGGCAGCTGTGCTTTTAGTGGCACTCAGACCCTTATCACCGAAAGGCCATACCAAGCTCCCTTAAGTTGAAATTGAATGGGTGGAAGATGTAGGATAAGTAGAGGTGACTCTTGAGACCGCCCAGCCGGATCTTCTCCGAGGTCTACAGAAAAATTGGAACGACCATTAATGATTTTTTTTAAAGTGTGTTAGTATTAATGTTATGAGAGTAAAGAAGAGCGTACTTCGTGTAGAAGAAGGTGAGCGTGCGAATTGAGGAGCGATCCATTGTACTTACATGCTCACTCGTGATTAGAGAGACTCTCGAGGAAATTACCACTTAAAACATACCAAGAACATAGTATAACCCTAATAGAGGATGGTAATCTCAATTGCCAGCGTGCAGCGTGCTATTTCCCTTATTCCCCACATTCGTACATATATAGTAATGAATTGGGAAGAAAAATAATAATAATAATAATAACAATAATTATAATAATGATAATAATAATAGAGAGATAGATATAGATAAAGATGGATAGATAGATATATTTTTATATCTCAGATAATTTTAAATTTGCTTACTTAAACTCAAAAAAAAAAATAATAATAATGCAGCTACTGTATACATTCCTATATAATATAAAAATTGCTAACAGATGATGAATTACCAAGAGAAAGAAAAATGGGAAGAAGAAATTCCATCTGGCAGCTAAATATATTCATTTGGCAACCTTTAATATTGCTAATAAATCATTTTTGAGATAATTTTTATACCTCATTACGTTTGCAGTCTCTAGCAGCGCCAATGGCGAGGAACTCCAAACTGCGAGTCCATCATACAAGTTCAACTTCACAGCGTCAACCTTCGAATAGGGAACACGAATATCATTAGGGTATCTCGCATAGTATGTGGAATAATTATTTCACAAGAAAGGTTAATTTTTGTTGAAAAGAACAGTTTAGGAACTTATAAATAATTTTTGCTACTCTTAATTTATAGATTTCTCTGGCTCTTAATATACCTAATCTCTTGTAAATTTCTAAAGTTGTACATGAAGGAAAAAATTTTTTTAAAGAGTTATTTAATAATTATTTAATAAATTTAATAATGACCATAACCAGTCCCTGAAGCAGGGGATCGATTAACCAGGGTCATTATTGTATATATTAACCTCGCCCATATCTTCAGTTATATTATTCAGAACGCTTCCTTACACATTTAGGTAAATTTTAAATGATGGCTGATAAAAATCTTTTCCTACACTACTTTAATAAATTATTTGTAGCGAAAGATGGTCAGCATTGATACATCAAAAGCAAATGTTCTTCAAGTCTGGTTAAGATTATGCCAAACGTGATCCAGAAGTGTGGTTGCATATCCTTTCCGTTGGTCAACATAAATCGCAACGGTTGCCTCACTGCATGGACTGAAAGTCAATTACAGTTCCATTATTATAATCAATTAAATTGAAGTTTATGTCTCCCACAACAATACATTTAGAGATTCGTGTCAAGAAATTCGATAAGTATTCTGAAAAAAAAAATCCCAACAATTAAGGATAGTTGCCTATATACACATAACATCGTTAAAATTCCATAAGTCTTCAACCTCAGCTCCAAAAACTTAAACTTTCAAATGTATCGAAAATACCAGTAAATTCTTTTATTTTGGTAACATGCAAATGGTTAGCATAATAGCAAGCGATTTCACCCCCTTAATTATTAAGATTCACATTATAAACACCACATCACGATAAATTGAAAAGTTTACAGTTCTCCTCGTTAAGGCAAGTTTCTGATAGTATCAAAAGATGACATCAATAAGGGGTAATAAGTAATATAACTTGTGGAAAATTGCAAAGAATACTATGTACATTTATAGTCTTTACACTTAAATAATCATCAGCTACATTACCTACAAAATTTTCATGATTAAATTTGTCATTAGAAATTAATATACATAAATCAAATTCAATATCCAAAACAATGTCTTTCCCAGACCAAAATTTTTACATAAATTATAAAAACAATAATAATAATAATAATAATAATAATAATAATAATAATAATAATAATAATAATAATAATAATAATAATAATAATAATAATAATAATAATAATAATAATAATAATAATAATAATAATAATAATAATAATAAATAATAATAATAATAATAATAATAATAATAATATATAATAATAATAATAATAATAATAATAATAATAATAATAATAATAATAATAATGCAGCAATAATACAAAAAATATTAGAAAATAATAATAATAATAATAATAATAATAATAATAATAATAATAATAATAATAAATAATAATATAATAATGATGGTAACAATATTAACAGTAACAATTACAATAATAATAATAAAACAATAACAAATAATGATAATTATTACTAACAGTTACAATTTCAATACCAATACTATAACAAATACAATATATAATAGTAAGTATTAATCCAAAAATAACAAATTTATTGAATTGTTAAAGGGTACAAATAATTACGAATATTAATAATAGTAATATTAATAATATAAAAAATTACGAGTATTAATAGTAGTAATATTTTGAACGTCTTTTTAAATCAGTTCAACAACAATAATAAGCAATCACAAATTAAACAATAATGATAATAATAATAATATTAATAATAATAATAATAATAACATAATAATAATCATAATAATTATAATAATAGTAATAATAACTAGGGGAAAACTGATGTTAAGTTCATTTCTGGCCATCCTGTTTATTATAATAATGACTGTTTTTACAGAAAGATAGTTTGTCAAAAAAAAAAAAAAAAAAAAAAAAAAAAAAATCCCAAGATACGTATAGTGATTTGACAACCTACTCTCTTAAGTCAGAAATCGTCAAAACTTTCTCACCAAGTTACATTTAAATATTAAAATCGCATATCTTCAGTTTTACAATAATAATAATAAAAATAATAATAATAATAATAATAATGATAATAATAATAATAATAATAATAATAATAATAATAATAATAATAATGATAACGATAATGAATAAGAGAAGTAATAATAATAATAATAATAATAATAATAATAATAATAATAATAATAATAATAATAATAATAATAATAATAATAATAATAATAATAATAATAATAATAATAATAATAATAATAATAATAATAATAATAATAATAATAATAATAATAATAATAATAACAATAATAATAATTAAAATGATGACAATGATAATGATGATGAATATTATTATTATGAATATCATTATAAATATTATTATTATTATTATTATTATTATTACTATTCTTATTATTATTAAGGGATATCGGTATTGATTTCCCCCAATCCCATTAAGCTTCATCCTTCCCCTTAATCTTCAAGAAAATACATTTAAAAAAATGTTTTTTTCCGCTTCATTTGTGTATTGAATTATAACATTAGATTTTATGTATGTAATTATTATTTTATTTATTATTTATATATTTATTTACATATTTATTTACTTTGTTTATTTATTTCATTTAATATTCATTTATTCATTTCTATTTCAGAGGCATCAGAGAAGGTGGACTGAGGAAAGAGCAACGGAATAGTAAGTATAATTAATAATAATAATTATAATAATAATAATAATAATAATAATAATAATAATAATAATAATAATAATAATAATAATAATAATAAAATAAAAAAAATAATAAAAAATAAAAGTAACTATAAAAAAATATATAATTTATAATTTATAATAATTTTAAATTATTATTATATTATAATTAATAATAATTAAATATAAAAATAAAATATAAATAATAATATATATATATATATATATATATATATATATATATATATATATATATATATATATATATATATATATATATATATATATATATATATATATATATATATATATATATATATATATATATATATATATATATATATATATATTTCTTTTTTTATAAATAACTATTAATAACGTTAAAAAAAGAAAGAGAAAAAAACACGAAAAAAAATTCTTTGAAAAAAAAAAACAAAAAAAAAACAAGAAATGAACGAATTAAAAAAAATAAAAAACGAAACAAAAAAAAAAAAAATGAAACTATTTGAAAAAAAATTCTATATTTGCAATAACTTAATTTGAACAATATGAAAATTTTCTCATTTTGTGTTGAGTGGAATGATCATTTACCCATTCCTTTGCCCTTCATTCTATATATCAAATAGATACATTATTTATATATTATATATATATTATATATATATATATATATATATATATATATATATATATATATATATATATATATATATATATATATATATATATATATGTATGTATGTATGTATGTGTATGTGTGTGTATGTACAGTTTGTGTACTAAAGGGTTAGTACAATTTTTATAC